>BLSH010502800.1:581967-608029 GCA_018402905.1 Glandirana rugosa
TCAATGATGAAATCTCCTCCTTAATCTGTAACACCCTTAAAGCCTCTGAACCAAGTTGTCGAGAGTACTAACCGACCGATGGTAAGTCCCCATAAGGGATATAGTGTCCCTGTCCCACCCGTTTTTTCCCCCTCCCCATACGGACATATATTTTTTACTGTATTCTTACTTACACTCCCTTCTGTAATCATCACCTACGCCCCTCCTTCAACTTCGGAATACCGATCTCGATGTTTCCCTCCTATCGTCCCCCTTTCATTATGACCCTTATACGATATCCGGGGGTTTAGTCTCCCTCCATACCCCTCCCCCTTTTTTGCCCACCCTGTCCCTGTGATATAGGGAATACCCCTGAATGGTAGCCAGCCAATCATGAGAGCTGTTGAACCAAGTCTCCGAAATTCCCACAATGTCTAATTCCTCCTCTAAAGTAGTAACTCTAGTTCTCCCATCAGCATATCGGATATGTTACGCTACTTGCCTCGGATTGAACTTCTTTATTCGGCCTATCACTCCTCCCACCAACACTACCCCCTGAACTCAGTTCCACTCTGGCTATTTCTAAGTCTGGACCCTCCCCCCCGTTGCCTAGTTTAAAAGTCCCTCTAACTTTTTGGCCATCCTCATTCCCAGCCGGTCTGCACCTTCCCCATTTAGGTGCAGCCCATCCTTTCTATAGAGCTCGTAACCGATTGAGAAATCGGCCCAGTTCTCCAGGAACCCAAAACCCTCCTTTCTACACCAGCTCCTCAGCCACTTGTTAACTTCCCTAATCTCCCGCTGCCTCTCTGGTGTGGCTCGAGGTACCGGTAGTATTTCTGAGAATACTACCTTGGAGGTCCTAAGCCTCAATTTTGCTCCTAGGTCCCTGAAATCTTTTTTTAGGACACTCCACCTACCTCTAACTTTGTCATTGGTGCCAACATGTACCATGACAGCCGGGTCTTCCCCAGCCCCTCCCAGCAATCTGTCCAGTCGATCCGTGATGTCCCGAACCCGAGTGCCCGGTAAATAGTTTACAGTTCGGTGCTTCAGGTCTTTGTGACAGATTGGCCTCTCTGTGTTTCTAAGAATGGAGTCCCCCATCACCACAATCTGCCATACCTTTCCACTGGCTTCATCCCCACCCTCGCTGGAGGAGTTACTCCCCTGGCAGCTAGGGGTGCCACTCTGCTCCAGCGCTGCCGATTCCTGGCTGGTTTCCGCAATATCACACAACGGGTGTATCTATTGGGATGTTCCATTTCCAGGATCAGCCCCCCTGACTCTTTCCCTTCTACCCGTCCTGTCACCCAACTACTCTGTTCTGGTGCCTGAACCTCTATGTCTCCACCCGCCTCTGTGCTGGCCCCTGCCGGCACCTGCCGAGTAAAATCCCAACTCTCCTTAAGTATGGAGAGCCGTCTCAGTGTTGACAGTTTTCCCTTAGATTCAGGACCTGGGCTTCCAGGGAAACAACGTGCTTACATTTTGTGCAGCAGTATTCGCCCTCGATCCTCGATCAAGGAACGCATACATGCGACAAGATGTACACCGAATCGCTTCTCCACACCCGCCGGGCATCGTACCTATTGATTTAGTGGGGACTGGGAATTATGCCCTAGCCAATTAACTAACCGCTGGCTGCCTGTCGCTAATACTCACAGTACACAGGGTCTCACAACACTCGGTACTCACGCCACACTCGGGTACTCACACCACACTCCGGTACTCACAGAACACCCAGGTACTCACACTATATTACTCAGGTATTCACCCAATACTCAGGTACCCGCACCCTATGCTCAGGTACTGACACTATTTCCCAGGTACTCGCAGAATACTCAAGTTCTCACAGAATAACCAGGTCCTCACCACTCAGGTACTCCTAAACTACTCAGGCCTTTGCCACTCAGGTACTCCTAGAATCCTCAGGTAATCACAGTATACTCAGGCTATCACAAACACTCAGGTACTCCCAGAATACTCAGGTAATCACAATACCCCGGTACCCACGAATGCTCAGATACTCACAACACCCAGGTACCCACGAATACTCAGGACTCACAACACCCAGGTACCCCCGAATACTCAGGTACTCACAAACACTCAGGTACCCACAGAATACTCAGGTACTCCCAGTATACTCAGGTAATCACAATACCCAGGTACCCCGAATACCCTGGTACTCATAACACCCGGGTACCCACGAACACTCAGGTACTCACAACACTAGAATACTCAGGTGGACACGATACTCAGGTACTCTCAGGTACTCCCAGATACTCAAGCAATCACAATACCCAGGTAATCACGATGCTCAGGTACTCCCAGATGCTCAGGTACTCCCAGATGCTCAGGTACTCCCAGATGCTCAGGCACTCCCAGATGCTCAGGCACTCACCGATGCTCAGGTACTCACAGATGCTCAGGCACTCACCGATGCTCAGGTACTCACCGATGCTCAGGTACTCACAGATGCTCAGGCACTCACCGATGCTCAGGTACTCACCGATGCTCAGGTACTCACAGATGCTCAGGTACTCACAGATGCTCAGGTATTCACAGATGCTTAGGTACTCCCAGATACTCACAGATGCTCAGGTACTCACAGATGCTCAGGTACTCCCAGATACTCCCAGATGCTCAGGTACTCACAGATGTTCAGGTACTCACAGATGCTCGGGTACTCACAGATGCTCACAGATGCTCAGGTACTTACAGATGCTCAGGTACTCACAGATACTCACAGATGCTCAGGTACTCACAGATGCTCAGGTACTCACAGATGCTCACAGATGCTCAGGTACTCACAGCCACTCCCAGGTACTCACACTGTCAGTCTGTCTATATTGTATGTGCCTCTGTCACTCTGCAACTCTGCACAGCCTCCCCTTGAAGTCTGACACTTTACAGGGATCAGTCAGCCGCCTTCAGTCCCGCCGCTGTCCCTCCTGTCAGTCAGTCTCTCTCCAGTCCGCAGATACCCTCACCTGCTGCCTCTGTCGGCTTGCTGCCTCCCGGTCCTTCTGATGCTGCTCTTGGTCACCGGGGGGGGTCCTCTGCTTCCGCTCTGCCGCCGCTCAGTCACGGGGGGTCCTCCGCTCCCGCTCAGCCGCCCAGTCACGGGGGGAGGGGGTCCTCCGCTCCCGCTCTGCCGCCGCTCAGTCATGGGGGGAGGGGGTCCTCCGCTCCCGCTCTGCCGCCGCTCAGCCGCCCAGTCACGGGGGGGGGGTCCTCCGCTCCCGCTCTGTCACCGTTCAGTCACGGGGGGTCCGCTGCTCGATCCCGGGGGTCTGCCGCTCTTCACTGCCTTGGGGTTTTTTTACAGTTCAAAAACCTCACTGCTAAAAACAGTTGATAACAGCCTATGTGTGCCTATGTGTGCATGAACACATAGGATAACATGATGAGGAGTTTATTGACTGTAGAAAAAAACATCTGCAGCTGAAAACAGCTGCTGTAAAACAGTCAAAAGACGTCCTGTGTGCATGAGGCCTTAGGGCTTACCTATAGCCTAGGTAATGTAAACATCTCCTAAACGTGTACCATTTAGGAGATATTTACATTACATGCAGCCAGTGACATCACTGGCGCTTGCGCTCTGAAGGAACAGCACGCATGCGCAGGGGTGACGTCATCACGGCTCCGGTTACTCACAGAGCCGGAGCCTGCAAACCCAGAAGCAAGACTGGTGAAAATGGAAGCAGCTGCAGCGCTGACATCACGGCGCTGGAACAGCTTAGTTTTAAGGTAAGTTTCACATAATGTGCTAGTATGCGATGCATACTGATACATTATGACTTTACCTTGCAGGGAGAAAGAAAAGACAAAAAAAAATGTCCAGCGGCATACAACCGCTTTAAGGCATGCTGTAGTTTTATGGTACTGTCATAACAAGGGCTCAGTACAAATTTAATACCTAAATTTGAGCTAGAATTACACGAAGAAATGGTCAAACAATAGTCATTACTCATTAATTGTTATTATATACCGTACTCTGTGAATAAATGTAAATTTGTAGCTGCCAACACAACAATCAAATATGTAATTGTGCCAACATAAATAAATAAAAACGTCTAGCGCTACATTCAGCAGATACACTTCAGTATATATATATATATATATATACATATTATTTAAAGTACATAAGTGCAGAAATTAATAAATAATTAATAACAACTCAAAAAGTGCATATAGTGTCACTCCAGTGCATATATTATCAAATGAGCAAGCCCATACATATTAATAAAGTGCTAATTCCAATATGTAGTCCATAGTGAAGACCAGATATGGTTGCGATGAAAGACCATTGGCAGCTCGATCACCAGTGATGTGAAATCCACCACCCAAATAAAATACTGCGCTCAGAACACTGGCTATAACCAGCACATAAATTCACCAGAAGGGAAGGACCATTCACAGGAACTGGATATCTTGTTGCCCCCTCGGTTCCGTGACTATACAGCAATCCCAATGCAGTATTTTATTTGGGTGGTGGATTTCACATCACTGGTGATCGGAATGCCATTGGTCTTTCATCACAACCGTATCTGGTTTTCACTATGGACTACATATTGGAATTAGCACTTTATCAATAATGTATGGACTTTATCATTTGCTAATATATGCATTTTTTGAGTGACACTATATGCACCTTTTGAGTTGCTGTTAACAATTATTTATTCATTTCTGCACTTACGCGTTTTAAATAATATGTATATATACTGAAGTATATCTGCTGAATGTAGTGCAACACGTTTTTACTTATGTAATAGTCATTACTCATGTTCCGCTCTAACATTAAAAGAGTAACCACTTCCATGTGCAGGAGAATGTTGAGGTTGTTGGCTTTGAACTTATTACATGCATACAGCAGATTAAAATATACCAAAAATTGCTTTACAATTGAAAAATCAGCAATAGTTTTCTCAATTATTCTGGAACACTTGTACAACATTTTGCATACAAACTCTAAAATGTTGCAGCTCTGGCACTGCTCTATGCCTGGACTTATTAGATATGGTTTCTTCCAGACATTTTATTTTATTACATTAGTCGGGACGCTTACAGACTAAGATGAAACAGCCGGCTTTATCTAATGAGTCATCTGCTGAAGTCCAAGTGCTATTTTGTTCCTGACAAATGACCTATTAAGAAAAGACACATCCAAGTAATATTTCCTAATACCAATCAAAATTATGTACAGTTGTGCTCATAAGTTTACATACCCTGGCAGAATTTATGATTTCTTGGCCATTTTTCAGAGAATATGAATGAGAACACAAAAACATTTCTTTCACTCATGGTTAGTGTTTGGCTGAAGCCATTTATTATCAATCAACTGTGTTTACTCTTTTTAAATCATAATGACAACAGAAACTACCCAAATGACTCTGATCAAAAGTTTACATACCCTGGTGATTTTGGCCTGATAAAATGCACACAAGTTGACACAAAGGGGTTTGAATGGCTATTAAAGGTAACCATCTTCACCTGTGATCTGTTTGCTTGTAATTAGTGTGTGTGTATAAAAGGTCAATGAGTTTCTGTACTCCTGACAGACGCTTGCATTTTTCATCCAGTGCTGTACTGACGTTTCTGGATTCTGAGTCATGGGGAAAGCAAAAGAATTGTCAAAGGATCTGCGGGAAAAGGTAGTTGAACTGTATAAAAAGGAAAGGGATATAAAAAGACAGCCAAGAAATTGAGAATGCCAATCAGCAGTGTTTAAACTCTAATCAAGAAGTGGAAAATTAGGGGTTCTGTTTAAACCAAACCACGGTCAGGTAGACCAACTAAGATTTCAGCCACAACTGCTAGGAAAATTGTTTGGGATGCAAAGAAAAACCCACAAATAACTTTTCTCTGAAAATATGTGGTGTGGCTGTTTCAAGATGCACAATAAGGAGGCACTTGAAGAAAGATGGGCTTCATGGTCGAGTCGCCAGAAGAAAGCCATTACTACGCAAATGCCACAAAGTATCTCGCTTACAATACATCAAACAGCACAGAGACAAGCCTCAAGTCTTTTGGTACAAAGTCATTTGGAGTGATGAGACCAAAATTTAGCTTTTTGGCCACAACCATAAACCCTACTTTTGGAGAGGAGTCCATAGGTGTGCGCAGGGGGTGTGCCAGGTGTGCCTGGGCACACCCTAATCACTCTGTGAGGTCTCGATTCCCCCTACTGATCAGGCTTC
Source organism: Glandirana rugosa (assembly GCA_018402905.1). NCBI lineage: Eukaryota > Metazoa > Chordata > Amphibia > Anura > Ranidae > Glandirana > Glandirana rugosa. The sequence continues at coordinate 588,150 of BLSH010502800.1, forward strand.
CCCCCAAGTTGAGCCCTCCCCCCAACCACAGTGCCGCTGGTTATCCTCCTCTCTACTGCCCCTGGCTGCTGCAGGGGATGTTTCAGAATGGAGAGCGGGGGAAGGTGCTAACTAATATGTCATTTACTGGCCCCTTCCTTTTCTAAATGAACACAGTGAACACACTCACTCACTATGTTCAATCATAACTGAAGCATAGTAAACTGTCTGTACTATGCTTCCATTTGTGAATGAACAGGAAGCCGCTCAGCACAGAGCACGTCCAGTGCAGCTGAGACTGCAGAGAAAGACACTTGTGTTTGAGCTTTGGGGTGCACACCCTAATGAAATAGGCTGCGCACACCTATGGAGGAGTCAATGAGGCCTGTGAAACACGGAGGTGGATCGTTGATGTTTTGGGGATGTGTGAGCTACAAAGGCACGGGAAATTTGATCAAAATTGATGGCAAGATGAATGCAGTATGTTATCAAAAAATACTGGAGGAACATTTGCATTCATCAGCCGGGAAGCTACTCATGGGACATACTTGGACATTCCAACATGACAATGATCCAAAACACAAGGCCAAGTCGACCTGTCATTGGCTACAGAAGAATAAAGTGAAGGTTCTGGAGTGGCCATCTCAGTCTCCTGACCTCAATATCATTGAGCCACTCTGGGGAGATCTCAAACATGCAGTTCATGCAAGACAGCCCAATAATTTCCAGGAACTGGAGGCTTTTTGCCAAGAGGAATGGGCAGCTTTACCATCTGAGAAGACAAAGAGCTTCATCCACAAATACCACAAAAGGCTTCAAGCTGTCATTGATGTTAAAGGGGGCAATACACAGTATTAAGGGTATGGGGTATGTAAACTTTTGATCAGGGTCATTTGGGTAGTTTCTGTTGTCATTATGATTTAAAAAGAGTAAACACAGTTGATTGATAATAAATGGCTTCAGCCAAACACTAACCATGAGTGAAAGAAATATTTTTGTGTTCTCATTCATATTCTCTGAAAAACGGCCAAGAAATTATAAATTCTGTCAGGGTAAATATTTACAAAAATGTGAGGGGTGTACTTACTTTTGTGAGATGCTGCATATTATCATAATCTCTATGCCTAAAATTGTTTTTCTTTCATAATTTGTAGGGATATTATCTTTTTTTTTTATCCAGCTTGTTAGAGACATAAAAACAAATTGCAAATGATGTTTGTGGCATCTCTGTGAGATATAAATGAACAATTGTCCATGTAAATTTTGGTCAGATCAAATATTTGTATTTGTTTGAGACAATAGGGTATTAGCAAAATATTAATGTGAGCCTGTTCATTATGTAGCGCTTACCCCCACAGGAGCCACTTGAGATTATGGGTTCTCTGTTCTGCCATGACTCTTTAAGCTGCCCAGTCCCCACTGACACACCTGGTTGTAGGTTGAAGGCCGCTCACATCTGTGTAACTTAAGCGTTAGTATGCATCCACTCTATAATAGTGCACAAAAGTAGGCCACAAGCAACTGGAGGGTAAATAAGATAAGCACAATAAATTATAACAAGGCAGGTCAACACAATGCATAACCTAGTAGGTAGACAACTTGTAAGCAGGTGCAGTTAGCTAGTCTGTCACTAGGTGGCTCCGTCCCAGAATAGAGTGTGGTGGCAGAGAATAGTGTAGTCTGGCGCTAGATCCCTTTTATTTAGAGCTCTCCTGTAGTGATGTCATGGGTAAGTCAGTACCCATGAGAGGAGCCTTAGTTCAGTTAGGACATGGTAGCCAGATACTCCACATTGTGCAAATGTAGTCATCCAGAGCAGGGACCCTGGACAAGACTGGATGACAGGGTGTGATAGTTCTGCACCCAGAAGAGCCAGCTGTAGTAATCCTGTCTTCTATGGCTGTGGAGGCTGGAGAGGGTTGCAAAAGATCTTTCAGGCCAGGCCAAGTGTTTTCTGAAGTGAGTCTGCTCCCCTGGAGGACCTGGGAGAAGTGTACTGGATTTAGAGGTGCAGCAGTTTTCCTGTCTATGGAACAACAAGCAGGGAGTCGTGAGCTGGACACAGATAGCCTAGGCATGCCAGAGCCCTCTGAACAAGTACTAATGACCCTGGGGAGAAGAAAGACTGTGAAAGGAAGGATGACTGAAGGGAGAAGTGTTGTATGCTGCTTTCACATGTGACTGCTGCAGTTTGTCTACTATATGTAATACTGTCAATTGGCCCTGAATAGTATGCCTATGTAATGTGTGACCATATTTGAAGTAACACCAGTAAAGTGCAGCAGCTAAATGTCTTTTGTGTGGACATTCCTTTCTTCAGAATATAAAGGCTAATGGCCAGGGATATCATGGGAAGGCCCCTGGCAAGGAGTTGGGCACAAGATGGCGGAGGTTTAGGGCTTCAAGAAGTGGGGCACAGACTTGTACTCTTTGTACTCACTGGCCTTTAAGATTGCAATCCTCTGAACTGTAGTAATGCTAAACCTAATTTTAACTAAAGCAAACCGGGTTAAAAGTATCAGCACTAACTCCCCAAAAATAAAGTTACTTGTGGGCATAACAAGCATACTGCTCCAATAGTGAGTGGGTATATGCATCCCTGACAAAAGGGTACCCCTGGAGGTGTCTACAAGTGCCTGGAGCCTAATTATCAATGTTAGCTGGCTATCGTTGGAGCCCTTCTGTAAGGTGGTGCATGTGAAGCTGTCACTCTAAGGTGGTGCAATGGATGACTAGTGGGTTGATAAGCTAGGCGCAATCTCTATGGGCATTAATTGAGGACAGTAAGTGTTTAAGCTCAGTTGTCCTGCTCACCACCCCTGACGTGCAACAGGTCCAGTCCCATATGCTTGGTGGTTGTTTGTCCCAGGCTCTCAGCTATGGACACAAACACCCCAGTGACAGGCTCTGTCCTTTCTGCACTCTCTGGTCCCCACATGGCAAAAACTCTAGCACCAGTCTGCACCGCTTGGCTTCTTCTAAAAAAAGACCCAATTTAGTCTCAGAATGTCCAGGAAAAGTCTTGTCTTCTCCTCCTCTGTGTGCAGGGAATCCTTGATATTAAAGTTCAACCCATTGCTCTTTTAAGAACTACACATTTCATGTGCTGTTGTATCATCTAGGGGGAGGGAGTGGATGGCTGCACTAACAGCTCTCCTTGCCTGTGTGCATGGCAGTCTGAGTAGGGACGTTCACAGCCTTCTCCATTTGCATTGTACTGTGCTCCTTTGGGACTACATGTCCCATGATCCTCCCCCCAGTAGCATCATCAAGTCTCCTTCTCACAGGGTCACTTAAAGGGTCACTGGTGCTGCCAGGAGGGAGGTGGTGTGAGTGGGAGATTTGACACATAGGGCCAGCTCTGTCTCAGTGCAGCAGCAGAAGGGCAGAGAGACTGAGAGGAGGCAAACATACACAGTCCATTCTTCCAGCTGGCTACAATTAAATGAATACAGCTGGTGCCTTTTCAAACAACTACTTAGTGAACCACTGACCTAGAATTAGGAACAAAATTACAACAACAACACCAATTTTCTTGCTCTGCCTCCCTAATCTACTACATAGAAGCTGGCAGATCAGAAGTTTTGACTTCAGTTCTACCATGGTTCTGTCATGACAAAGTGCAAAGGAAATATACTGTATGAATTGTGAAATATCTGAAATTAAATGCTAGTGCTAATACAAATATTAGTAAATGTTTAAATATTTTGCTTTTTTTACTGTTTCTAGGTCTTACATCAAGTGATGTAAGCTCCGGAACTCCTGATGGCACAACAGACTTTAAAAGCACAACTAGTGGTAAGCAGACTTTATAGTATTACATTACCCAGATGCTTACACTTTACATATCAACTGTTTTATTATTAATGGGATTGATTTGCTAAAATCTGTACATAAAACAAAGTACCATCAGAGAGGATGGAACTACAGTCGAGGGGCTACGGGATTTTAATGGTACCGAAATAGGCTCACAAAATCAACTTGTATAAAAGCGTAAGAATTTTATTAAGTACATGACATACAACAATATTGTTTAAAATAACAAATATGCATATCCATCCCTGGGTGGAAAGTCATTAAATCACGTTCTCACAGTCTGTTGATAAGTGCTTCCCGACATGTTTCGCGGTTTAACCGCTTCTTCAGGAGAATGCACAATATCTAATATACACTAGAATAGATAATAATCATTAATATCATTTCTAATAAAATCATTACATATTGAAACATAAGTATCTCATAATAGTATCTCATCCTCTCTGGAAGGAACAACCATAGGCCGAGCTTCATGGGCTATACCAGGCTTCAAAGGTAGGCAACTGGCATGATAAGATGTATGCACACTTTATCTAGGGTACTATTATGAGATACTTATGTTTCAATATGTAATGATTTTATTAGAAATGAAATTAATGATTATTATCTATTCTAGTGTATATTAGATATTGTGCATTCTCCTGAAGAAGCGGTTAAACCGCGAAACATGTCGGGAAGCACTTCCTGGCTGTCTTCCTTCCTGGAGATTTGCATGGCAGTTTTCTCCTACTGTCCTTAACCTTCAATGAAACAAAAAAGCTGCTCTAGATGAGTGAGACTCTGGTTAATCCCCACACACACTAGTCATGTACTAGCCCAGCTTGCATGCTGTGTAACATAAGGAAATGATTCTGGACAGCTGCACTTTCAAAAATGCTTATATTGAAGCTTCATATGACAAGTGGTTGGCAGACGGCACACGGGACTAAGAGGTAGACATGTTTTGTGCAAATGTTAGCGCTTAGTCAATACCAGTGGTCCGATGCTCCATCTGTCAACCACTTGTCATATGAGGCTTCAATAAAAGGATTTTTGGAAGTGCAGCCGTCTGGAATCATTTCCTTATGTCCTCAACCTTGCTCCTGTGCCTCCTGGTCAGGACACATGATCTGTGTGTCATGAAGATGGTCCCTTCTGCCCCCGAGCCCAGGCCCGAGGTCACCCCCACAGACTAGGGGGCATCTACAAGGCCACCGACAGCCTAATACTCCATCTCCATCTTCCATCTGAACTCAACACTGCCCCAGCTGGGCTGACTCAGTCTCGGAGTATTTGAGGGGGGCTGCCCCCTGCCAACCCATCTGTTGGTGATTGGTCACGGCCCTCATGAATACTCCAGGTAGCTCCTTCTCACCTCCACTCCCATTCTTCCAGAACTGTCTATTAGTTTCTAGAAGTAGGGGGAGGTCTTAGAGCTGCTGCCTGTGAGTCATACCAGCCTCCCTCTGTTACTCCCCTGACCCAGGCTTGGCTGCCAGCCAAGCCTGACACTTTATCTACTCTGTACAAAAAAACCCTATTTACACTTCTAGCACACTAGAGGGTGCTACGTTCACCCCCCCCCCCCCCCAAAATCCAGCCTCTCGCCGTGGCTGGGAAAAGCAAGGGCATTCCATTAAATTAAAGTGGGAGGGGAAAGGGGAAACAACTTGCTATGTTACAAATAAAAAGCAGTAGAAAATAGGCAGGTTCTCTTTGAAAAACATGTGTACATCATAGTATCAAGCAGCATATATACATCCTGGTTACAGGTCCCTGCAGCTAACATACACAATATCACACAAAACTATACACAAAAGGCCAGAGCTCCTCCCTACCACCTGCTGGAAAATGTCCAATGATAGGCTGAGCAACTGCACACAACGACACCTGCAAAACAGGAAAAAACACAATATACATAATCCTGCCACTAATATATGACTAACTGTATATGGGGTTCTGTCAGCAGGGGGTTATGACCACACTGACAGAAAAATTAACAACAAATTTCTCCCCTTTTTTTTTCATTCTGTCAGCAGGGGATTATGAAACCTGCTGGCAGAAAATAAGCACATTTTACTTTTTCAAAGGGTTACTGTCAGGATCTAGGCCTCACCCAAGTTCAACAGTGGGAAGTGTTCATCCAGCTGGCATAGGTCAGAATGGCAGGCCTAGTCCAAAAAGTAAACCGAAAAGAAAACATAGGCAGCAGTCTCCCAGATGTCCATGTGACAATCTCCACTTGTAAGCTGCACACTCCAGCAGTCCATCAGGTGTAGAGATTTGAATCTGGCAGTCTCTTCACACTACCGTCAGCTTTTCTGATTGTGACAAAGTGGCTCCCAGCGGGCTTCAGGACCACCACTCTGTCTTTTATGCTCTCCCCAGCCTCCATTCCTCTCGAATGTATTAAAACGAGGCCCAGGTCTTCTCACAATCTGGCACCCACAGAGGCTTAACAACATGCATGTACTCCCACACCAGGTCATCCTCCCACTCTCTGCGGGAATCCTCAATGATGCCCATGATGTCAGGAGGGACATAGGGGTAGCCCAGACCCCACTCCAGAGCTGCTCTGCGCTGAACCTTTCACTGGACTCTGTAAAACCTGGGCAGTTCTCTTGAATTCCCTCTTTCTGGAAGAACACGGGTATTAGGTGACCTCCTGACCCACTGCCTGAATTCATTTGCTCTGTTCTGGGTGGTTGAGGGTCTGTTGAAGATCTTTCTGACACCGACTAGGGGACTAGGGTCCCTGTGGCTTCTTCGGTCCCCCCAGCAGGATCTGATACTACTAACACCTGGACTGGACTTCTTCCTGAACCAGGGAGCCTCCCCACTCCCACTCTTCTTCTGAGCTACCATGTGACAACCAATCCACCAGCTCTTCATTCAGGGGCCTGAATTGTGCCTGCAGTCTATGAGAACCCCAATCTATGGCCCTGTCTCTGCCTTCCACTCTTGCATCACCTGAAGGCACATCTCTCTCCTGCACTGGCTCCTTCCAGGTGGGTCAGCAGAGCATATAGACACATCCAGCATTTCTGGGACAATGTCTGGTTCCTGCTGGGCAGTACTTAAAGTTACCAGGTCCCCGACCAAGCTGCAGGCCATGGCCGATCTCCAACTCTCTTTCCCGATGTCACTGGTTTTTGTAGTGGAGTCACCAAGCTCCGACTCAACCCCGCCTTGCTCGGATGATCCAAAGCCCTCTCCAGCCTTCCATGGCTGTAATTGACACAGTCCTGACTGCAGGTCCACTGTGGCCCCTGCTCGCTGGATTCTACCCGGGTAAGTGGCTCATCATAATGCCTGCACTGCATCCAAGCACTGACCACCGCAGATGGTATCCAGCATGCAGGACACAGCAGGCATAGTCGCACGGGTGAAAGCACATGGTAAAACTACTAAATAGCAAGTTGATAATGAGAGTGTCCATCCCAGCCACGTTTGGGGCAACTGGGTATTTAGGACGGCAGTAGTTTTGATGGCAGCTACCGCTGGTTGCTATGAACAATGGCACTTGTGATTTGAGTAATAAAGTCACAAGAAGGCAAAGCTCACAAGTCCTTTCCCCAGTTTAACCCCTGTAGTGGACCTGAACAAAGTGCAGTTTCTGGCTCATTTGGAGTTCTGGATGCTAGGGACAACTGCTGGCAGGTTACCCGTGGGCGAATATTCTGGACGACGCCCCCAAATGTAGCGCTACCCCCTCAGGAGCCACTGGTGAATGGGATCCCCCACCCTGCACCGTCAGGCACACAGCATCTTCTACCACACGCTGGAGTCAGGAAACAGTCCGAGCAGCTTTGGTTTTTTGTTTTATTAGGGGATTTAAACTTGAATAGGGTATTATGGGATGCTCACTTGATCAAGCTCAGAATTCTTCAGGGACACAAACTACAGTATATACAGCCTGTATATACACTTTTCCTTCTACCTCCAGCACAATCTTATTTGTAGAAGAACAACTCCCAGGACCAGACGGCACTGTATGAATGGTTTGACAACAGCACAATCAGACCATAGCAACTGCCCTTTACAGGCAGGGACCGCGAGCCAGGCTTTCTCGTCCAACAGACCTCACAAATGCGCTTCTGGAAGAATGATCAAACATTCCCATAGACACACTCCTAAACCTTGTGGACAGCCTTCCCAGAAGAGTTGAAGCTGTTATAGCTGTAAAAAGTGGGCCAACTCAATATTGAACCCTACGAACTAAGACTGGGATGCAATTAAAGTTAATTTGCGTGTAAAGGCAGTCAATACTTTTGACAATATAGTATATGTGAAAATTACATGCTAGTAGCATACCAAATATTATTAAATGTTTAAACATTTTCCTTTTTTTGCTGATTCTAGGTCTTACATTAAGTGATGTAAGCTCCAGGACTCCTGCTGATACGTATGGCACAACAAACTTTAAAAACACAAATAGCGGTAAGTAGACTTTACAGTAATACTTTACCCAGACTGTTCCAATTTACATATTAACTGTTTTATTATTGATGTCTTTATTGAGTAAGGATGTTACATGATGTTTGGTACAGTAGATTCCAACTTTCAGCTCAGTATGCCAGTGAACTAGAAGTTGGCAGATCAGAAGTTTTGACTTCAGTTGCTTCAACCAAGGTTCTGTCAGGATAGTCTGAGTTCAAAGGAAATATACTGTACGCATTGTGAAATATCTGAAAATGAAATTCTAGTAGTAAAACAAATACTAAACAAAATGTTTAAACATTTTCTTTTTTTGCTGTTTTTAGGTTTTACAGTAAGTGACGTAAGCTCCGGAACTCATGATGGCACAACAGACTTTAAAAATGCAACTAGTGGTAAGCTGACTTTACAGTATTACATTACCCAGACTGTTCCACTTTACATAATAACTGTTTTATTACTAATGGGGTTGATTTACCAAAATTGTAGAGTGCAAAATCTGGTGCAACTGTGCATGGTAGCCAATCAGCTTCTAACTTCACCTTGTTCAATTAAGCTTTGACAAAAAAAAAAAAAAAACTGGCAGCTGATTGGTTTCTATGCAGTGCTGCACTAGATTTAGATCTCTCCAGTATTAGTAAATCAACCCCAATGTCTTTATTGAGTAAAGACATTACTTGTAGGGCTGATCGAACCTCTGGAAGTCCGGGTTTGGCAGGTTCAGCCGAACTTCGGGACAAAGTCCGGGTTCGGGTCCGGATTTGACCCGGACCCCGAACCCCATTGAAATCAATGGGGATCCGAACTTTTATGCACAAAAATGGCTGTAACAGAGTCCTGGCAAGTCCTAGAGGTCTGCAAAAGGAAGGAAAATGGGGGTAAGAGTTGGACAAGTGCCCTACAAAGAAATGGGGATAGGGAAATTACTTAAAATAATTTTTAAGCTAACATCACATAAAAAAAATAAAAAATGGAGGTGGAGTTGGAGGTTGAGGAGACGGTGAAAGTGGCGGTGGTGGAGGAGGTAGCCAACACTGTTTTTTTTTATTTTTGTGCAAGAAATGCACCGCTGGCCGCAAATGTAGTTTTTAGAATTTTTTTTTTACTTTTAAATGTAGATGCACTTTTTAATTTTGTGCAAGAAACAATAATCTGTCCCTTTAAGCAACAGTAGGAACCTCTCCCTATAGAACTTGGAGATGATTTTAGATTCTAAAATCATCTCCAAGTTGTACAGGGAAAGTTTCCAGCTGTTGCTTTAAGGGAAAGATTATTGTTCTAAAATCATCTCCAACTTGTATAGGAAAAGTCTATTGCAGCCGCATAGAGCCATATTTTTGTTCTAAAATCATCTCCAACTTGTATAGGAAAAGTCTATTGCAGCCGCATAGAGCCATATTATTGTTCTAAAATCATCTACAACTTGTATAGGAAAAGTCTATTGCAGCCGCATGGAGCCATATTATTGTTCTAAAATCATCTCCAACTTGTATAGGAAACGTCTATTGCAGCTGCATAGAGCCATATTATTGTTCTTCCAGTTGCATAGAGCCATATTATTGTTCTAAATTTTAGAACAATAATATGGCTCTACGAGGCTGCAATAGACTTTTCCTATACAAGTTGGAGATGATTTTACAACAATAATATGGCTCTATGCGGCTGCAATAGACTTTTCCTATACAAGTTGTAGATGATTTTAGAACAATAATATGGCTCTATGCGGCTGCAATAGACTTTTCTTATACAAGTTGGAGATGATTTTAGAACACTAATATGGCTCTATGCGGCTACAATAGACTTTTCCTATACAAGTTGGAGATGATTTTAGAACTATAATCTTTCCCTTAAAGCAACAGACTCTACCTAGTCCAGTCAGATCGTTCTGTGCAGCAGGATGAGGTCTGCAATCTGTCCCTCAAAGCAGCAGTACTAGTATCTCTCCCTAGTCCACAATCAGATCGTTCAGTAATGCAGGATGAGATGTTCTGCAATCTGTCCCTCACAGAGCCAGCAGCATCCTCTCCCTAAACTATCCTGAGAGCATATGACATGCAGCACGGTGACTCCAGCCCCATATAGAGGCTGGTCACATGATGCACTGGCCAATCACAGCCATGCCATTAGTAGGCATGGCTGTGATGGCTTCTAGGGAAAACCAGTGAAACACTTGTTGATTGGCTGTCCTTGGCAGCTGTTCAACACGTGGAATAAAATACCAGAATCCCGGACCCGAACCCGGACCCGGACTCTGGGTTCAGCCCAGGGACGAAAAACTTGCGGCCGCGGGTCCGCGGCGACCATCTTTTTTCAGGCCCCAATGCCCAGGCCTGTTGAGGATTAGGCCGCACAATGGTAGGTGAGTGGTGACCGCTGCCTGGACAGGGTTAACACAGGTCACAGCCGTTGCTCGCCTTCCACTGTGCAGCCAGGCCTGTGTCTCCTCCGAGGTTGAACCCAGAAGAGAAAAGCTGCAGACAGCCTGTTCCTGAACCTCCATCCTGGCGTGAGTAAGCTCACCCTCTCTCCTGCCTACCACTGTATAAAACTAATTTAATGGGTGCTTTGTGGACTTTGATGCAAGAAGAGGGCTTTGGTGAGCAGATCCACCCTTACATCAGAGTTCCCCTTTACACCAGACTCCACAGCATTTCACCTTAAATCAGGGTTCCCAGAACACCTCTTACATCAGATCCCCCCTTAAATCAGGGTTCCACTTTACATTAGAGTCCACAGAGCTCCACCCTTACAGTGTAAGTAGAAATTCTGCAGACTCTAAGGGGGGCCCTGTGCAGACCCTGATGTAAGGGGGCTCTTTGTAGACTCTGATGTAAAGGGGGGCTCTGTGTGGACTCTGATGTACAGTATCTCCCAAAAGTGAGTATGCCCCTCACATTTTTGTAAATATTTTATTATATCTTTTCATGTGACAACACTGAAGAAATGACACTTTGCTGCAATGTAAAGTAGTGAGTGTACAGCTTGTATAACAGTGTAAATTTGCTGTCCCCTCAAAATAACTCGACACACAGCCATTAATGTCTAAACCACTGGCAACAAAAGTGAGTACAACCCTAAGTGAAAATGTCCAAATTGGGCCAAAAGTGTCAATATTTTGTGTGGCCACCATTATTTCTCCTTCGTTCGTTGACTGGCACAGCGACTCATTGGACTAAGTGGATTATACTGCCCTCTTCAGGAGTTTACTAAGCAGAACAGATAGTTCTAACAGCAAAAAAGAACAGCAACAGACACAGCCCCTCCCAGGGGGCAGTCCCCACTGGCAGATAACCCACCACCCAGCCCTCCTAGCTCTGTTTTTTATGCCTAGTGCAAGGAGTAGACCTAGGCTCCCTGTTGGGATCTGTGTTACCCCTCTGGGTCAACTTAGGCTGTCCTGGTGGACAGCCTCACAGATGAAGACTACAATCAAGCAGCCGCGCTGGGCGACAGGCTGGGTCTTGGATCCAGGTAGTCTCCCCATGCTCGGCGGTCAGTGGCCATATTGCCGGTGTCCGGTCGCCATTTTCTTGTAGCCGGCCGCATTTAAAGGCCTGGGGAGTGGACGGCGGCCATTTTGGTGTAGCCGCGGTGCTATTTACATGGTGTTTTGGCCTCTAGTGTGCAGGGCGGCCATTTTCTGAGGCTTCTGCACGTGGAATGGCCTGTGTGTGCTAAGGGGCGGTCCTGGCCACTTTTGGGTGCCGGTTTACCCCCCAGCACAGCGCGGATCTCCCTGGACAGCAGCAGCAGCGGCTCTGAGCACAGCGGCAGTGGGGAAGCAGGATACGGGCAAAGACAGCGACATCGGTGGACAGCGGCAGCAGGCAGCTCCTCTCGGGTCGGGTGGTGAGTCCCTTCGGGGAGCTCCTTGTGCCCAGCCTTGCTCAGCTGTGGGGTGGGGGTGCAGTGGTCTCCTGGCAATTAGGCCTTATTTTGGGCGCTGCCTGGGTGGGTGACAAAATAGCAGCCGATGCAGGTGCTTCCCCATTGGACCTCTCGGTGCCTGCAGCCAGCACTTCAGGGACCCTATCCCTTGTAGATGCCACGTCCTAGAAACGTTTGCCTCCCGGGTGGAGTCGCTGTGGAACCGCAGGGACGCCAAAAATCGACCCTTGCCCCCCCTTCCTTGTGGGAGGACTCGGATCCCGAGGGGGGCTCCTCCATTGTGGCCCGTTGTGGCTTCTGCACTGGTGTCGCAAGCGCTCACTGTGTGGGCGAATCTGTTACATAGAGAGTTGAGCAAGATTCCGGTTCCCCCTAGTTGTGTGGGTCTCGCTGATCGGCTTGTCCATGGGCTTCAGTATCTATGTGACACAGCCCTGGATGCGGCCCCCCTTATATCCAAGGCATCCACCAAGGCCCCTGCAGGGGGACGGAAGTGCCCCTGGCAGCGTAGGCGTGCCAAGTCAGAGGACGAGGCCTCCTCCGCATTACGGGATGCCCCTACCCAGCTCTCAGGTGGGAGGACGTTTCGTGGGGTTCGCTGACAGGTGATCCTCCCACATTTCAGACTGCTGGGTGCACGAGATGGTCTTGTCGGGGTACAGACTAGAATGTCGTTCCCGCCCCCCCAAGACAGGTTCTTTGCCTCCTACCTGCAGCTGCTTGCGGGCAGACTGCGGGCCCTGTTCGGGGCCGTACAGGACCTGCTTGGCCAGGGGGTGATTGTTCCCATTCGACGGGCTTACCGGTACCTTCCTGAGATTTTTAATCCAACCTTTTCGTGGTTCTGAAGAAGGATGGGGTCCTGGACCTGAAGGACCTCAACCGTTTTGTGCAGGTTCGCAGGTGGTAGCGGCCCTGCACCAGGGTGATTTCCTGGCTTCCCTCGACATCAAAGATGCATACCTGCATGTCCCCTTATGTGCACAGCACCAGAGCTTCCTGCTTTGCAGTCGGGGAGGATCATTACCAGTAGTGGCTCCCCTGTTTGGCCTGCCCTCGGCGCCTCGGGTCTTCACCTGGCTGCTGGCCCCGGTTCTGGCTCTGCTGAGGCAGAGGGGCATCGCGGTAGTGGCATATCTGGATGACCTTCTCCTAGGAGCGGAGTTGGTTCCAGCACTCAGGGCCAATGTGAGGATCACCCTGCACACTCTGCAAGAGTTTGGTTGGGTGATCAACCTCCCAAACTTGTTTCTGACTCCAGCTCAGTATCTGGGACTGATCCTGGATACAGCCCAGGCAAAGGCTTTCCTTCTGCCAACCAAGCGGCAGACGCTTCAGTCGGTGGTCCGGCCCCTAAAATGGGCCTCACTCTGGTTTTTGCATGCGGGTCCTGAGCCTCATGGTGGCCTCCTTCGAGGCGGTCCCTAATGCTCAGTACCATACCCGTGCTCTGCAATGGGAGATTCTCCTGAGATGGGACAGGTCCCCATCTTCCCTGGATCGAGTGATCAGAATGGATCACCAGGCAAGGGCCTCGCTGCTCTGGTGGCTGCGGGCCCCGGCTCCTCGGCCATGGCATATGTGAGTTACCAGGGAGTGACGAGAAGCTCACTGCGGCCTCGGAGGTAGCAACCATCCTGCAGTGGGCAAAAAAGCCACGTTCCGGCAATCTCTGCCATTCACATACCAGGCGTAGAAAATTGGCAGGCGGACTATCTCAATCGTCAGCGCCTGGACCAGGGAGAGTGGTCCCTGGACCCGGATGTGTTTCATCAGATTTGTCTGAGATGGGGAGCTCCGGACGTGGACTTGCTAGCGTCCCGTCTCAATCGGAAGGTGCAGACTTTTGTGAGCAGGACAAGGGATCCCTTGGCGGACGCGGCGGATGCTCTAGTAGCTCCTTGGGCTCGGTATCGAATCTCTTCTATGTTTTTTTTTCCTCCTCTCCAGTTGTTTCCGCGCCTTCTGCACAGAATAGAACCGACCATTCTGGTAGCTCCAGATTGGCCAAGGCATCCTTGGTACCCCGACGTAGTACGAATGGTGGCGTGCCCTGGTGACTCCCGCTTCACGAGGCTCTTCTGTTCCAGGGGCCCATCTTGCATCCTGCTTCACCCTCTCTGGCTTTAACGGCCTGGCTATTAAATCCCAGTTGTGGTGGGATCGAAGTGTCTTGGACTCGGCGATTCCCACTATGTTGGAGGCACGTAAGGTCACATCACGTGAGATTTAGCACCGCACCTGGATGGCTTACGCTGCCTGGTTCAAAGCCGGGGGTGGCCTTTCTATAAAGGGGTCTCGACCAGAAACTGGAGTTGAGTACTATCGAGGGTCAGATTTCTGCCCTGGTGATCTTTTTCAGCATCCTTTTGCGACGCATTGTTTGATCCGTACTTTCATGCAGGGGGTTTGGCATGTCGTCCCCCAAGTACGGTCGCCTCTGCCGCCATGGGGCCGCGCTCTGGGCCCTAGGTCTTTAGGAAGCTGACCTTTGAGAATATCAGGGAAATATCATTGCTATTGCTTTCGCAAAAGGAGGCTTTCCTGGTGGCTATCACATCTGCTCGAAGGGTGTCCGAGTTGGCGGTTTTATCTTGTAGGTCACCGTACCTGGTCCTACACCAAGACAAGGCGGCACTACGCCCATCACCTTCTTTTTGGTCGAAGGTGGTGTCATCTTTCCATATCATACCATATCATCATTTCCTTATCATACCAATACCATATCTTTCCGTATCAATGAGGACATTGTCTTTCCTTTGCTCTGCCCTCGCCACTCTCTCCCTAGGCTTTGCACTCCCTGGACGTTGTTCGGGCATCACGGGTGTATCTGGCGACCACGGCCTCCTTTCGGAGGTTGAATGCTCTCTTTGTTGTGGGGGATGGTCCCCGCAAAGGTTTGGCTGCCTCATGGGCCACTATTTCATGTTGGTTTAGACCAGTGGTTCTCAACTCCGGTCCTCGGGACCCACTAACAGGCCAGATTTGCAGGATAACTGAAATACATCACAGGTGATATCATTTGCTGCTCAGTGATTGCAGTATTCTAGTCTGCATCTCCCCAAGGTAATACTTAAAACCTGGCCTGTTGGTGGGTCCCGAGGACCGGAGTTGAGAACCACTGGTTTAGACAGACGGTGACCCGAGCCTATGCTGTTTGGGGTATGGAGCCTCCTTTTTCGGTCTCACTCTACCAGGGTAATTAGTACTTCGTGGGCTTTCCGACATCAGGCGTCTGTATCTCAAGTGTGCAAGGCCCTTACTTGGTCCTCTGTGCACACCTTTTCACAGTTTTACAAAGTTGAGGTTTTAACATCCTTGGATGCTGCGTTTGGCCGCAAAGTTTTGTAGGCGGCCATGTGAGACACGTTTTGGTTCCTCACAGAGGGTTCGGTTGGGAGTAGTTCTTTTGTTGTTCTGTTACCCACCCCTCATTTTTGGCACTGCTTTTGGACATCCCATTTAGTCCAATGAGTCGCTGTGCTTGTTAACGAACAAAAGAGAAAACTGGATTTTTTGACCATAAAATCCCTTTCTCTGAGTTTGTTGACAGGCACAGCACCCACCCCGCTTGTTGTTGCACTGCTTGTTATGAACTGAGCTAGCAGAGCTAGGTGGTGGGTTATCTGCCAGTGGGGACTGCCCCCTGGGAGGGGCTGTGTCTGTTGCTGTTCTTTTTTGCTGTTAGAACTGCCTGTTCTGCCTAGTAAACCTGAAAAGGGCAGTATAACCCACTTAGTCCAATGAGTTGCTGTGCCTGTCAACAAACTCAGAGAAAGGGATTTTACAGTAAGTCAAAAAATCCAGTTTTTCAAACACTGCCTTAACCTTCTTGGGCAGGGAGTTCACCAGAGCTTCACAGGTTTCCACTATAGTCTTCTTCCACTCCTGCATGACAACATCACTGAGCTGGTGGATGTTAGAGACCTTGCACTCCTTCACCTCCCATTCCAGGATGTCCCACAGATGCTCAATAGGGTTGAGGTCTGGAGACCTGCTTGGCCAGTCCATCACTTTTACCCACAGCTTCTTTAGCAAGGCAGTGAACATCTTGGCGGTGTGTTTGGGGTCATTTTCATGTTGGAATACTGCCCTGCGGCCCAGTCTTCAAGGGAGAGGATCATGCTCTGCTTCAGTATGACACAGTAAATGATGGCATTCATTGTTCCCTCAATGAACTGTAGCTCCCCAGTGCCCACAGCTCTCATGCAGCCCAAGACCATGACACTCCCACCACCATGCTTGACTGTAGACAAAACATACTTGTCTTTGTGCTCCTCACCTGGTTGCCGCTGCACATGCTGGACACCATCTAAACCAAATAAGTTTATCTTGGTCTCATCAGACCACAGGCCATGGTTGCAGTAATCCATGCCCTTAGTCTGCTTGTCTTCAGCAAACTGTTTTCGGGCTTTCTTGTGCATCATCTTTAGAAGAGGCTTCCTTCTGGGATGACAGCCATGTAGACCAATTTGATGCAGTGTGCAGCGTATGGTCTGAGTACTGACAGGCTGACCCCCCACCCCTTCAATCTCTGCAGCAATTCTGGCAGCACTCATACCTCCAAAGACAACCTCTGTATATGACGCTGAGCATGTGCACTTAACTTCTTTGGTCAACCATGGCAAGGCCTGTTCTGAGTGGAACCTGTCCTGTTAAACCGCTATATGGTCTTGGCCACCATGCTGCAGCTCAGTTTTAGGGTCTTGGCAATCTTATTATAGCCTAAGCCATCTTTATGTAGAGCAACAATTCCTTTTTTAAGATCCTCAGATAGTTCTTTGCCATGAGGTGCCATGTTGAACTTCCAGTGACCAGTATGGGAGAGTGAGAGTGATAACATCACATTTAACACACCTGCTCCCTATTCACACCTGAGACCTAACACTAACAAGTCACATGACACCGGGGAGGGAAAATGGCTAATTGGGCCCAATTTGGGGGGCGTGTCCGGCTGCTTGCATGTGAGCAGCTTCCTCTCTGAGCTCCATCTCCGGCCCGAGATCCTGCACCTAATCCTGCCGTCTATAAACTGCCGAACTGCGCCAAAACTGCTGGGGAAAGAGGAGTAAGCTGCCTGCACACCCTCGTGATGGTCAGATACGGCAAGGAACGCCCGATCACTCCAGAGGAGAAGCTGGCCCGATTCGCCCACACCTCCCAAGATGATGGCCGCGACATGCCGAGCCAGGCCGCACCGCGGACCGCGAGCTCGCCTGACTGGAGGGAAGAATCCCCTGCCTGGCCGGACACACAGGCCCACACACCCTTTGATGCAATAAAATTGTTTTTGGAAATTGGATCGTTTGAATGTGGCTACTTCCAACCTTGTTGCTGTTACTACTTGTTTGCTTCATCAGCCTGCACCTGCCCTTGTGAGTCAGCACACCAGATCCACACGAGCTGTGTTGCCCTTTGAGCGGTGAGCCTGCACTATATTTTTTTGTGTTCTTCTCTTATTTTTCTTTATTTGAGCTCTCTTTCTTATCCTCCCAGTTCCTCATGGACACTAATGTGAGGGATTCCAAGCACTACCTGCGAGGATGGAGGGGAGAACAATATACACTATATGTCTCAGGTTTCCTTCCTTATTATTCCCTGACCTCTGGATGGTATAATTGAGGTATAATTCTGTGCTAGAACAGCCTTGATTCTTATCCACATATCCAAAGATCTCCTCTATGGGGAATTATTGGAACTTTGTGTCTCCTTTTTTGCTTTCATTTCCCCCCTTCTGGAGGGCGATGGTCCTCCCTGTGCCCTGAGGGGGTCAGGCAAGTCCTACAAAGGAGGGTGAGAGCACTATATCTTAAAGACACTTTTTAGAACTGTCTGGTGGCAGAGCTACTGAGATGGCGCTACATATAACTCTAAATATACCTACTGCAGTGATGACCAGTATATTCTAATGGCTGGCCGGAGACAGGCACATAAGAGATTTTTGTGACTGAACTGTGTTTTTTTTTTTTTCTCACTATCGTCCTCTGGATGAAAGTGTAACTGTGCTCCCTCCTATTCAATGTTACTAGTTTGGGGAAAAAGCTTGTATTCAGTTGGGGATTATGAGCCGGGTGGGTGGGGGTTTTTTATGGGGAAGTTTGTTGTTTGATGTATATCCACATGAAAGGTCTTTTTTGGTCAGTGGTGACCGGGACCCTCTCATGGCTGGCTGGGGGCCCGAAGGTATGCTCCCAGGAGGGACGCTTTAATGGAAAAATGTGGGAGGACATGTATTTCACCTGACTCCAGGGGGATTGTGTGCCCACTGTCGTTTCCTGTGCCATGGCACTACAGTCACTAACGGTGTTCTCCTGGAAGGTCAGAGGCCTCAATTCTAGAATTAAGAGATCATTAGTGTTTAACTATATAAAGAAACATGCGCCTCACCTGATTTTTCTCCAGGAGACACATCTGATTGGGTCTAGGGCACTGGCACTGAAGAAGGCATTTGTGGCGCATACATTTCATTCCACATACTCTAATTACGCAAGGGGGGGTCACAATACTGATAGCTAAATCTTTGTGCTGCTCTATCGTAACTATAGTCATGGACCCCTTCGATCGGTATGTTATAGCGGTTATAAAAATAAATAATTGTGTGTATACCTTTGTGGCAGTCTATGTACCTCCCCCATTTTCTGTGGCACTATGGGACTCCATTATGTCAAAGGTGCTACAGGTGGCGGAGGGCCCACTGCTGATTGCTGGAGATCTCAATGCAGTACTTTCTCTGACCCTGGATAGATTTCAGGCAAAGTCCCACGGTGCCTCTCCATTAGCAGCATGTCTCTTTAAATATAATATGGTATATTGTTGGCGAAGTAAATACCCATATACGCGGGAATACTCATGTTATTCTTCCACATATAACTCTCTCTCCCGAAAAGATGTGGGGCTGATGTCCCCTGATCTGCTTTCTAGGGTAGTGGAAGTCTCATACTTACCGAGAGCAATTTCGGACCACTCTCCCCTACTGATTAAACTCAGCCTCCTGCCCACTAAGGGGTACAGGATATGGCATCTAAGTCCATTGTGGCTGGAGGAGGAAACCTTCTTTATGGCCACGGCCAAAAATATCTCCAATTATTGGAATGACAATAGGGAAGGCACATCGATGGGTGTGGCATGGAACGCTTTTAAAGCTACTGCTTGAGGTGTAGTTGCGGATACTGTTAAGCGTCTCAGAGAGGACAGGGCATGGAAAATACCCACGTATGAGACCAGGGCTTTGGCAGCGGAGGTGGAATATATTAAGGACCCCTCCTCTGCCAACTATCAACTATGGAGAGACTCTATGCAACAACTTGACTTGCTTCTTATTGAGAAAACTCAAAAGAAACTGCTTTATCAGAAGCAAAGATTATTTGAATTTGGTGACAAGAATAGCAGGATTCTGACCTACCTGGCCAAGGTGAATGTCCAGCCCACCTCGATTTCCTGTATTTTTGATGCCAAAGAAGTCCTTCAAACCTCCCAAGAGGTGATTACGCAGACTTTCTTTGAGTTTTATTCTCAACTTTATTCCTCCAAAACCAATTATGCACCAGAAGACTTAATGAGCTACTTAGATGACACTCATCTACCTCTCCTCTCTGAGACTGAGACCACTGAGTTGGATAAACCTATTTCAATAGAGGAGATAAATGAGGCAATTGCATCCTTTAAAACAAATAAAACCCCAGGTTTGGATGGATTCCCGATCGAATGGTATAAATCATACACTGAATACCTATCCCCATTACTTATTAACTATGTATAAGGAGGCTTATGAAACCAGGGAT
>BLSH010502800.1:618205-628605 GCA_018402905.1 Glandirana rugosa
GGCTACAGGCGGCCGCTCGGCGCTACTCGCCGGTGTCCCTTTCTTGCCCCTTAACGGCTACATTTGTGCTTTCTGGGGTTTTTATTTTTTTTTTATTTTTTACTAGTAATGGCGGCGATCTGCGATTTTTAGCGGTAATGCGATATTTCAGCGGACATGTCGGACATTTTTGACACTTTTATGGCACCAATGACATTTATTCAGCGATCAGAAATTTAAATGTCCACTGATTACTGTATAAATGTCATTGGCAGTGAAGGGGTTAACCTGGGGGGGGGAGCTAGGGGTTAACTGTGTTCCCTGGGTGTGTTCTTACTGTGGGGGGGTTGGGCTAACATGGGCATGAGAGATCTAACTGATCCCAGTGACAGGGATCAGTAGATCACCCATGCCTGCACTAACAGAATGGGGAACCGCCGTGTTTACATCGGCAATTCCCCGTTCTTTCCCTGTGGCCGCTCATCGCGGCTCGCCGGCGGACATCGGGTCCGCCCGAGCCGCGGGCACACTCCTCAGGAGTGCGGCAGCGCGCGCGCGCCCCCTAGTGGCTGATTGCAGATCGCCGTCTTTTTACGGCGATTCACGCTCAGCATCCCGACTGCCGCCGTGAAAACACAGCGTGCGGTCGGGAACTGGTTAAAATAGAAAAGAAAGGCATATCATTTGTGTATACATATAAAAAACATGATTTTACCCGTTTTTTATAAGTGATCTCAATCTCCGTTCTCAGCTGCATAAGGAGCTCGAGGAGGAGAAACAACCGCACACTAATCTTCCCAGTGAATGGTTGTGCAGGAATGGGGGGATGTCAGCAGAAGTCTTATCATTGAAGGAGAGCAAGCTGAGTTTTCAGCTCAGCTAGAGAACTGACAATGCTGTCCCCTCCTGTCTAGTGTGGTCAGTTTTTGATGGGAAAGCAGAGGGACTGGCAGGAGCACAAATTATTTCACACAAAGGAAGCAATACAAAGAGAACAGGATACTTTTTCATACAAGTACATGGTACAGCAGCAGGGCTAGTGTCAGCATATACAGTAGGCATCTTACGCAGCCATCTTAGGGCGCCAGGATTGAGGGAGGAGGCATGGAAAATCCGAATTCCCAGTCCTGAGAAAGGTGCTGGTGGTGGACAATCCCACATCTTGGCAGAAAAGAAAGGGTTGTGGGAAGTGCTAGGCAACAGTGTTATCAGGTTTACCTGTGCAGCATGGGAGCTATATGAGCGGTCCTCTTCCTCTCCCCTCCTCCATTCCCCCAGCCATCTGGGATCTCCGCCGCACCTCCTCATCTCCTATCTCCTCCCGATGAAGCCACCGTCGACTCCTGTAGTGGAGAACGGGCAGTATGTCCCACTCAGCGCTGCAGCCCAGTCAGGTGAAGCTAGCTGACAAACTCAGCATTCTCAATGACCAGAGAGCCGGCAGAAGGCAAAATATGTGTGTGGGGTCTGTGCCAGGAACCAGGACACTGGGGATGGCCAGGGATCTGCACACACAGGGGGGCTCCTGACAGAGAGGGGGACATTCAGACTGGGGGAGGGGAGATGCCCAGACTGTGCCGGGGTGATGGAGGGGACATACAGAGGTGCAGGATGAGGAGGCCAGCTGCAGGGAGAAGTGGGAGAGGAGGAATCCCTCCATGATTGTACAAATCACTGTTCACCTACCACTGATCTACCATCCCCAATCACCAACCGGGCATGAAGTAAACAAAGATGAGGGGTCCACAGATCTGTCCTGTCCATCCTGCCCACGGATTGCTGTCAATCACACACTAGAACGCAGTGCGGGAAACCCACAATCCATGCGCATTCCCCACAGTGCATTCAAATTGCACTGCCCTTGCAATCTGCAACTGGTGTCAGTGTTAATGACACCCCAAATGCAGGTCGCAAATGTAGTGCATTTGCCTGCACCGGATCACATGGTACAAAACAACTATGTAAACCAGTTGCAGTGCATGTGTGCCTTTGGTGCAATATGGCGTGATTTGAACCCATTCAAAATGAATGGGCTCAAATTGCACTGCACTGAATCATATGTGATTTGCACAGGAATGCAGAGTGGTTCCTGTATGATTAATATACAATTCAGAGTGTCAACCGAGGCTCACATGTGTGGAACGGGGTACGCTGCAATCTCTGTGCATTTCCTGCACCGCAGTACAAACCAAGTGTTTTGCCATTTGCTGCAAGTGTCAATTCAAATTAACAACACCCCAAAAGCAAGTCACAAACGCAGTGTGTTTGCCTGAACCGGATCGCTTGGCACAAAAAAAAAACATGTGATTCAGTTCCAGTTTGGTTAAAAAAAAAGATGCCTGCACTTTTTTGCTGCACAGCGATTCGAGTCCATTCAAAATGGGCGTAAATCGCCTGCACAGAATCGCATGTGAATTGCACAGGAATGAGGTGCAGTGGGGGATGTTGGGGCCGAAAAATGCACCTTCGCCTGAGTAGGAAAAAATCCTTGCACCAACCCAGTACAACAGGCACATATCAGAAATATGACCTTTTAGGTTTACATATTATTTAGGCGCTGATAGAAAGTGAATTTTGCTTCAAATTGAATGAATAATTAAGTTTCTATTTTATATATTCCACATGTGATTGGATGTTTCAAGCAAGCTTCAAATTTCAATGAATCTGAATGCTAGATTTCAGCCATAAAAACAGCTCATACCTTATTTTTTCTTACAGATGCACTGATCTAACAGTAACATTATTCTTTTGGTCATTACTTCCACACATTGGTCAAAAAGTAATGCTAGATATACATGTGGTCATTTTAAGCAAGCCACTCCAAAACAACTTCTGATCACTAAAAAATCATTACTGCATTTACACTCTGTCCATTTGAATCAGACATTTGAGTTAGCAGTACAGTTGTTTACCACAATCTATGGTGATGGACGGCATGACATCAAAACAATAAGAGCACCTAGAAATTATAAAGCTCCATATGCATCTGCTCACCTCCCTGACCCTTTCCTGCAAAGGGGTGATAAACATTTCAGATCCCAAACCAGACTACCTGCCTAAACGGTGTGATCTGTCAATAGCTGGACAGTGTTGCTCCAAGTGGGAACTGGTAATTCGGCAATACTACACTCTCAGACATAGGGGTTGATTTACTATAGGCAAACAGGCTGTTCACTTTGCAATGGAAGTTGCACCGTGCAAGGGAGTTATCCTATAACTTGGTGAATGTGGTGCCATTTCACTGTGCAAAGCATATCCGAACATGTGCAAGGAAGATAAACGAACAGCGTTTTAGCAGGCACATGATTGGACGGTGGAAGCCAGCTAAGTTTTTCCTCGTTCACTATGTTTTGGGGAAAATTCCTTTGCAAAGTGCAACTTCCCTCGTAAAATGGACAACCTTTTTTCCTTTAGTAAATCAACATCACAGAGTATAACGCAAGGGTCTCCAAACCATGGCCCTCCAGTTGTTCAGGAACTACAATTCCCATCATGCCTAGTCATGTCTGTGAATGCCAGAGTTTTTCAATGCCTCATGGGACGTGTAGTTCTGCAACAGCTGGAGGGCCGTAATTTGAAGATCCCTGATATAACAGATTTCCATTCTTCCTAGGACTGAAAGGAGACAAGCATTTCATTATACTGTACTTTATGGAATGCCTAGCTGCATATTTACTGTATCTAGATACATATAGTTACCACCACTACCAAATCTGATTATATTAACCGGTTCCCAACCGCGTGCAGTATATTTACTGCGGCAGTGTGGCTCTATTCCTCAAATCGCCATAAATAAGAGGCGATTCACGGACGTGCAGCTAGGGGGCGAGAGCCCGCCGCACTCTGGAGGAGTGTGCCCGTCGCACACTGCAGGTGTGTGCCCGCGGCTCGGGCGGACCCGGTATCTGCCGGCGAGCCGCGATGACCTGCCAGAGGGAAAGAGCGGGGAACTGCCAAAGTAAACATGGCGGTTCCCCGTTCTGACAGGCGGCATGTAAGAGATCTACTGATCTCTGTCACTGGGATCAGTTAGATCTCTCATGCCCTTGGCAGCCCAGCCCCCTACAGTTAGAACACGCCCAGGGAACACACTTAACCCCTAGATCTCCTCTTGCAGGTTAACCCCTTCTCTGCCAATGACATTTATACAGTAATCAGTGGATATTTAAATTTCTGATTGCTGTATAAATGTCATTGGTCCCAAAAAAGCATCAAAAATGTCCGACATGCCCGCCCCAATATCAAAGTCCTGATAAAAATCGCAGATCGCCACCATTACTACAAAAAAAAAATGTAAAAATGCCAGAAATTAATTCTCATGGATTGTAAATGCAGCAACTTTTGTGCAAACCAATCAATAAACGCCGGTTGCGATTTTTTTTTACCAAAAATATGAGGAATAATATAAATTGGCCAAAACCAATTAATAAACTATTTTTTTTTATAATTTTTTTTGGATTTGTATTTTAGCAAAAATAAGAAATGTTTTTTTTGCAAAATTGTCGCTCTTTTTTTATTTATAGCGGTGATCAGAAATGACACAGAGGTGACCAAGTACCACCAAAAGAAAGCTCTATTTGCGGGAAAAAAAGGATGCAAATTTAGTTTGGGTACAACGTCGCACGACCGCGCAATTGTCAGTTAAAGCGACGCAGTGCTGTATCGCAAAAAGTGCTCTGCTCCTTCTGGGGGTGAAGTGGTTAATACATATCATTTTTGCATTTATTGTGAAGTGATTTGACTAGCGTTCCTGTCCTAGGGTTAAAATGGCACTACCTAAAAGCCTTGTACACACGCGGAGATTGTTGGCCAACCAAACATCCAACTTTTGTCCAAATTGGCTGTTGGCGGTTGTATCCAGCGTACTGACGGTAGTCAAGTAATTGGCCAACAAAGCTGAACATAGTGACGTGTTACGAGCGTATAACAAGGACGTTCAGGTGAATGTGGTTTGTGAATTAGGAACACAGGTTTACACAACCGAACACTTAATGGATTCCGAGCATGTGTGTTTGCACTTCCAACTTTTTGTTGGCCAAATTCTGTACACACGAGCCAACAATTGGCCAATGCCTTGTTGGCCAACAAAAGTTTTCTAGTCTTGTCAGCCAACTTCTGTTGGCCAACAATTGGAAATTGGCTGTTGGATCGTGCGTACTAACGGTAGGATTGTCGAACAACAGGCTGTTGGACAATCGTTGTTGGCCAATTGTTGTACTGTGTGTACGGGCCTTAAGTGTTGAATAGGATTGAGCTCTGCTATAGAGTAAAGTTTTGATATATTATATAATTTGTAAATCTGGAAGTCGTAAATATGTCTAGTAATGTATTTGCCTGTTGTTTTACTTTATAGTGTACAGAAATATCTGCAATTCAACATTTTCATGTACAGGCAGAGGTCAGTTCCTCATTGTTCTTTGAAAACTTTTACATCTAATGAAATCACATTTGCTTTCATATATAAGGATCTAATTCTAATAGATAGAATAGAATAAACAAATTTCAAACTGCAATAAACCAATTTTCATTAGTTTCACACACTAAACTGCTTTAGGTATGCATTTGCTTGGTTATATTTGCAATAGCAAAGCAGCAATAGCAATTGAAACCAGGGCCGGATTAAGAGCATTGTGGGTCTAGTGATGAGGATTTTGTTACCCACTGGAAATATATGAACTAAAGAAAAGAATGATGATAGTATATAGTCCCACCAGTGAAAAGAACATATTTATTAGAATGTAGCTTTTATTTGTTCTGTTCATTAAAAATGGTTTACTAAAAAATAATAGCAATATGAGATGTATAATATAATATTGTAAAAATATATCCCTTTTTTGTCTTATATCACTACACTCACAGATCATCAATTTACTATTATTATTTATACCCTCTTCCTGCAAATGTTCATTTATATTTGATGTACTGTGGGAGTAGTGATTTAAGGCAAAGATTGGTATACAATATTATAATAAATATTCTATTGCCATAAAATGCATTTTTAGTAATGACCCTCTGTTTAATTAACAAATAAACGTTTTAATACAAAAAGTTTCAATACAATTATTTTTGCTTTGCTGGGAGTTTGGACTATGTACTAGCATCAAAATTATTATTACTATTTATTAATATTATTCTTCAGACGGGAGACAGATATTTAGTCTGCCCTCACCTGCTGGTGCCTGGCGACAACTGAGCAGGTTTGGGAGTGGCAGGGATATGACGATGTGATGTAAGTAACGTAATCCCAGCTCTCCTCTTCCTGGGTTTCCAGGAGCTTGTGCCGAAACGTGAATGGGCGCAGTCGCATAGGTGAAATGCGTTAATTCTGTCCTCATCTAAACAAATGTGACTAAAGGTGACTAACTACGCAGATCTCCAAAACCAGTGGTGGCCCGTCCATTAGGGGTGCATGGATGTCGCCCCCCATTCATGCGTCTGCCCCCTGATCTACATGCAGGGCGCCGGATGCATGGATTCCAATGGCGGGGGTGTGGTTTTTCGAAGCATGTGATTAGAGTCAGAGGCTCTAATAGGCTTCAAAAATGGGTGGGCTTGAGGTGCAGAGCACTGCGCCCGAAGCCCACCTAGTTGTGTGACAATAGCGAATGAATAATCACTATTTTCACACTGATCCTCCTCCCGGCCAATCAGGAAGCGGGTCATGAGACCCGTCACCCAATTGGCTGCAAGGAGATGTGATTGGCCACCAGAAGGAGGAGGGAGGAGACACTGGGAACAGATATCTGCCTGGAAAGAAACTGCCGCTGTTCCCAAGATGTGGTAAGTGTGGGCCCTGACTGAATGAAGGGGGATGCCACCCATGACCCAGCTGACCAGCTGACAGTGCTGTCCGTGACCCGACTGGGGGGGGGGGGGGTGGCGGGTGGATTGTTTGACATCCCCCTAAAAAGAAACACCATTGCCACTGTCCAAAACTCGCAATCAGCCTACTCTTGTCTAAATTTTTTATTTCCCTCAATGTTGGTGACCATGGTGCATCTGCCCTGATCTCTTTAGAAATATCAAGAAATAGGTGTTAGCAGAAATGCATGCAGATGGCAATATGCAGAGATTAACCATATGGACATATAAGTGAGGAGAGAGGTGCCCAGTTTCAGCTTATTAGGAGAAAACAATGGTGATTTGAATAGGTGGGCTGGACCATCAAATACAGTTCGTAAAATTAGGTTAGGGAGAAAAATTGTCATCAAAACCTAACATAATTGCTGATAACATGTTTTTATTTCTCAACAGTTTATGAAGTCATTCTTCAAGGCGTAAGTGTATTTTTCTTCTTGTGTTATACAAAAGGAAACTGTGAAAGCACTTTCTATACAATATGTTGAAAAAGTATAAAAGCAATTATTATTGTAGAAATGATAACTTGTATGGATTGCCTCATTTACACTGCTGCTGGTAAACGGACGTTTAGAGGCATTTGGGCATTTTTTCAACCGGCCCTGAGCTTTCCTCTGTTACCTTATTAGTACATTTACACAGGGTCATTTAAGGTCGTTTCCAGGTTCAGACGCCTAAACACCGATAAACGTGCCTTAACGCGGTAACTTGTGTCTAGGACCATTTTGTTTACAGGCGTTTCCATTTTAAAAAAATTGTTTTTTTTTCCCAAAAACGATCCTAGACGTGAACGCGGCAAAATGCCGCTAGATGGGCGTTTTAGATGCCGGTTTCTAGCTATCAAGATAAAACGTTTAGGGGAAGTTGAAACAGCTTCCCGTGTAAATGGAGCCTAAGTATAGGTTACTATATAAAATGAAAATAGAGGATGGGGAGGATCAGGATTTGATGGCACCTCACAAATCCCACTGAGAGACATTATTGTTGATCCCACACGGGAGATTTAAGTTTTCTCCTCTTGTTTTTAACTATTTTTAAACTGTTCTCATACTGTAGTCCTCCATCCCCATTTTAATCTCTATATTATTGTGAGGGTCAAGTACATTGCATCCTCAGGACCCCTTCCCTGAACATGAGCGCAGAGTGTTTTTCCTATCCATTGACAGCTGATTACTCATCTGTTGTTAAGGACACAGCGGCCGGCTTCCTGGCCCTGCTCCTTAACAGCTATTCACTTTGCCCTGGTTGGGCAAAGTTTTGCTCAATCAGGGCTTAGAATGCACTATGCAGCTCGCACATCCCATCGAGTGCCCCTAAAGAAAGAGGTAAAAGCTTTGCAGTTGTAGATTTGTGAACCAAAGGCCCCTAGGATTCCCATGTAAGGCTGATATGTAGCTGTGAGAATGAGATAAGGGAGTTGGCATCCAGAATAGGCCGTACTTGCAGCCAAAAAGATTTACCCCAGCTTCGAAAAGCATCTGACTGGTGACCTACAGGAAAGGATGGGTTATCCAACAACAGGTGGAGGGCTCGGCAGAGACAATAGAGAAAGAGACTGCAGGTGTCGGTGCCATGACCATCATATTATGGACCTTGTTCACTGTGGGAAATTAGCTCGTGGGGATCAGCTTTCCTGAGGAAAATAGTCAGCATGCAGGCAACTTTCTTAAAATCTGGCGGCTTGCCAGGTTTATTGGTAAAAGATTTGCATATTAAAAAGCAAACAAAACAGAAAATAAATCCTTGCCATCTGGTGCTAAAATAAACATTATAGTTTCCTTACTATACAGTGTGGGGCTAGCCCCCGACACCCACAACACATAAGCCACAATGCAAACCTTGTCTTTTAACCACTTCCGTACCGCCGGACGTCATATGACGTCCTTGGGTTTGAGTGGTGATATCTGCAGCTGCAGGCACCATTCAGATACCGTTTTTTTCTGCAGACGATTCTGCACAAGATAAAAGTGATCTTAGCGGGGAGATCACTTTTATCAGCGGCGGGAGAGGTGCCCCGCCGCTTTCCGGTCATCTCCACTGCTTACCGGACCCGCCGGCAGCGGGGGAGATGATCCGATCCGTCTCCCCCAGTGTCTGTGAGCCGAGTGAGCGACTGAAGCCGCTCACTCGGCTCCATAACACGGCGGGGCGTAAATGACGTCACGTCTGCCCAGCGGTCTTAAAGGGCCCGTTTTTTTTTTGGGGCTGTCATTTTTTTCAGATTTTTTTTTTTTGCATTTTAGTGTAAATATGAGATCTGAGGTCTTTTTGACCGCAGATCTCATATTTAAGAGGACCTGTCATGCTTTTTGCTATTACAAGGAATCTTTACATTCCTTGTAATAGGAATAAAAGTGATCATTTTTTTTTTTTTTTTTTAAAGAACACTGTAAAAATAAAAAGTAAAAAGCAAAATAAATAATTAAAAAAAAAAAATTTAAAGTGCTCCGTCCCGCCGAGCTCGCGCGCAGAAGCAAACACATATGTAAGTCCCGCCCACATATGAAAACGGTGTTCAAACCACACATGTGAGGTATCGCCGCGATCGTTAGAGTGAGAGCAATAATTTTAGCACTAGAACTCCTCTGTAACGCAAAACTGCGAACTTGTAGAATTTTTTAAACATCGCCAATGGAGATTTTTAAGTTGCAAAGTTTGTCGCCATTCCACGAGCGGACGCAATTTTGAAGCATGACATGTTGGGTATCATTTTACTCGGCGTAACATTATCATTCACAATATGGAAAAAAATTGGCCTAACTTTACTGTCTTCTTATTTTTTACGAAAAAAACTGAATTAATTTTAAAAAAAGCAC
This sequence comes from Glandirana rugosa, assembly GCA_018402905.1. Taxonomy (NCBI): domain Eukaryota; kingdom Metazoa; phylum Chordata; class Amphibia; order Anura; family Ranidae; genus Glandirana; species Glandirana rugosa. Next base: position 627,859 of record BLSH010502800.1, read on the forward strand.
GCTTGGAAGACCGCTGCACAAATACGGTGTGACATAAAGTTTTGCAATGACTGCCATTTTATTCTCTAGGGTGTTAGAAAAAAAAATATATATATATAATGTTTGGGGGTTCTAAGTAATTTTATAGCAAAAAAAACTGTTTTTAACTCGTAAGCACAGAATTCAAACAACAGGCTTAGTCTTGAAGTGGTTAAAGTCCAAACAGACACAGAGCTCCCTCAAATCTTTCTCTGAGTTCCAGGTTAGAGCTCTAGTGAAATCTCTTCCTGATTATTTAACCACTTGCCGACCGTCAATCGGCAATTGACGGCGGCAAGATGGCTCTGTAACGCGGATCGCCGTCATACGACGGCGGCCGCGTGATCGAGCCTAGTGAGCGCGCGCGCGCCGCCGGAGGCGCGCCCGCGCGCTCACTGTGTCCGGGGAGGGCCGGGGAGCGGGTGCGGCGGCTTCGATTGCCGCCGGCCACCCGCGATGGCCCCCCCGGAGCGAATGAGCGGAGGTCCGTGTATGTAAACACGGACCTCCGCTCTGTGAGAGGGGGAAGGGAGTGATCACAGCCTTCCTGTACATGAAGGCTGTGACCACTTCCCTTCCCCTGTTAGGGCACCCCCCATACAGTTAGAACACGCCCAGGTTAACCCTTAGCGCGCCCCCTGCAGGTTAACCCCTTCACTGCCATTGACATTTACACAGTAATCAGTGCATTTTTATAGCACTGATTGCTGTATAAATGCCAATGGTCCC
>BLSH010502800.1:628615-655166 GCA_018402905.1 Glandirana rugosa
GAGAAGAACGCCGGGTGTCCTTTGGTGGTCGTGGAGGAAATTCGATCGACTTTCGAACCGTTTACGAAAAAGTTTATAATGGTATGCGTGAAGAAAAGTCAGATTCGAAATGTTCTACTTCGAATACACTACACTGTCATACGCTCCGCTTCACCATCTGCCTACAATGGCCAGCGGAGCATACGTAAGTACACCTGACCTAATTTGTCTCAGGCCAGGCGTAAAACGGTCGGTGGTACCGTCCCGACCAAGGCCAGGTCTCAAACACCAGGTGACCTTACGTGGTCGTCCACCGAATTGGTGAATTCCTGGCCTTCCTAAAGGTCGAAATCCTGGCCTCGGGAAAAACGCTAAGCCGTGACGCGTCGCACGACCGCGCAATTGTCAGTTAAAGCGACGCAGTGCCGAATCGCAAAAAGGGCTCCGGTCCTAAAGCTGGAAATCCTTCCGGTCCTTAAGTGGTTAAGCCACCTGCTGGTGCATTCCAGTGGACCACAAACTCTGGACCGGAACCAGCCCTGCCATGGTGGCTGGCAAAATGCGGACCGGACTCTGTTTAATCCAGTCCACATGAATGCATACGAGGCGACCGGTAACATCCGTCTACCACTTCGCCTCGCATACTGTCACATCACATAAGCTTCATCTTGTAAAGCTTAGACTGAAAAGAAGTGCGTATGGTAATATTTGAAAAAGCATTTGCCAAGCTTTCAGCTAGCTTAAAGGAGGTGCTGGTGGTTTCCTGTGGGCCGCAAGAAGGAGCTTCCCCAACAATGACACCAACAATAAAACCTGATAGAGGCTTTAGTCTTTTCCCAGTTTATTTGAAACTGAAAAAATAAAGTCTGATTGGCTTTGGGCTTCAAATTACCCCAACCCTTCTACCACTGTCAGGCTTGTTGAGCATCGAGACTAAATGCGTTTCTTCATCACGGATTTTTCTAGAACTGTAGAAGTTTGTAGAACTGTAGCATTCCTGTAGGAGTCTGTGTGTTTGGGCTTTATCCATTTTTTACACCATTTATTTTTATTTGTCTGGAAAGTGTGAAATATTTTGTTCTTTGTGTTCTGTAGATTGTGCAGAACACAAACAGATATACACACATATGCTATTAACGCAGCACTATCAAAGCACAATATGATACAAACTTTCACAGTTATACATAATATGCATTTTTTGGTTGCAGAACTGTACAGATGAAAAAAAGTAAGTACTTATTTATATTCCAGTTTCAGTAGCTTATTCCCCTCCAGCGCTGCCAAAGTTAGGTGATGTCAAAAAGTTATTTATGCAAAATTATATACCGTATATACTTGAGTATAATTTTACCACAAAAAAATGGGAAAAGTTATTGACCCGAGTATAAGCCTAGGGTGGGAAATGCAGCAGCCAGAACACAGGGACAGGGAGCCAGAACACAGGGATTGCAGCCAGAACACAGGGATTGTTGCCAGAACACAGGGATTGCAGCCAGAACACAGGGACTCAGCCATTACACAGGGATTGTAGCCAGAACACAGGGACTCAGCCATTACACAGGGATTGTAGCCAGGACACAGGGTCTCAGCCATTACACAGGGATTGTAGCCAGAGCACAGAATAAATGAGTAAGGTAGATTCACAATCTACAGAGCGTGCTGCTTCTAAGAGCCTTTCTGTGCATGAAACTGTGACCTAATTACATTGGAATGCAGAGAATGCTGAGAGAGCTGCAGATCTTCACTGAGATTGGAGGTGGGTGGGACTGAACAGCTAACACCCACGTGTCCTGCCCACCTCCCCAACATCAAGCTGAAAATCTGACAGCTCTCTCTGCATTCTCTGCATTCCAATGTAATTAGGTCGCAGTTTCATGCACAGAGTGGCTCTTAGAAGCAGCGCGCTCTGTGTAAAATTAATCTACTCATCACCCACAGACACTGACTCCAGTATAAGCAGAGGGGGGTCTTTTTCAGCACAAAAATGTGCTGAATAACTCGGCTTATACTCAAGTATATACGGTATATAAGAAAACTTTATAATAAATTATACAGATTAGTGTTTTGCATTCACACTTGAGCAGAATGATTTGTACACATTTTTAGGAGTCTATTAGAGCATTTTACATGCATATGTGATTTTAGAAGTACATTGCTAATATTTTACATGTGTGTTCGAGCTTCAGGCATTTTGGTTTTAGCCAATGGAAACAGTAGCAGAGGAGACCAGTTCTTTCAGGCAAACTAAAAAAAATGCATAAAAGACACTGTTGAAAGTTTTGGAGCTTCAAGCCTAATACATTTACATATACAGTATATACTGTAACAAGCAGTAAAATAGTTTTAAACCAAGCCCTCGTTTACTTATCTAGCTGCTGGTACTGTGAATCATTTAAAGTTGTATTAAACCCACAGTGTTCTTTGAGCACAATAAAATAAATACTCCTCAGTAAACTATTTGTGAAAATGCTTTCCCCAGCACTTCCAGTTTACAATTCTCAGTGCTTCTGGCTCCTGCTCTCTCAGTTCTACTCCCCTGAACTTCTGGTCTTTACAGGAAAGAGCTAGGTCCCATGCACATGGACACTTATCAGCTCCTGTGTAATTAGGTGTAAAATCCCTGGAGCTTTCTGACAGGAGCCATAAGTGACACGTACAGCTGTTAATATAAGGAAATGTCCATACATGGCAGTGCGTGGGTAACTGCTGATGACTTCTGCATCAGTGTTTACCCATGCAAGCATGTTTGGTGCTTCCACCCAAAGGCACCACTTTCTTGTTTGGGGAGAAGCACAATACAAACATCCGTGGGTAAATACTGATGTAGAAGACATTGGCATTTCCCCAAGCATGGCTGCATACAGTCATTCACTTGTTTTGGAGGCTGTACTCAGTGCATTCAGTTCCAGGAGGGCTGCAGGGGAGCTGCCCCCTGCGGGGCACAGGACTCATACGTTTGTATACGTTTTTTTTTTTTTTTGCATGATTAGAGCCTGAGGCTCTAATTGGCTTGAAAAAGGTTGGGTTCGGGGCGCAGAACCCACCCACTTGTGACGATAGTGATTCAATATTCGCTATTGTCTTCCAGATTCTCCTCCCGGCCAATTAGGACAGGAGGCGGAACAGGTTGGCTGGGAGGAGAAGCCGGGGTAGCCGTGGAGGGGCCAATTGCCGGGGGCCGTCACCATGGAAGGGCTGAGTGCTGGGGGCCGTCACCGTGGAGGGGCTGAGTACTGGGGACCATCACCGTGGAGGGGCCGAGTGCTCAGGACCATCGCCATAGAGGGGTGAGTGCGGGGGACCGTCACCAGCGGTCACTGATTTGCATGTCCTCATACATTATGATCTGCTCCCAGGGCATCTCCAACTCTACGATTGTCTCCAGGAGAGGCTGAGTGGGTGCGGACCGGGGGGGGGGGGGGTTGTTTGCCGAAGGTTTAGCCACCATCCAGAAACCATTGAGGATTTTACACCTCAGCACACAGGAGATGCTAAGCATCCATGTGCATGAAGCTTTCAATGGTGAAACTAGAGTTATCAGCATTTTCATTTACATTTTTGTTTTTACTCTGTATTTTAATTTAAAGTGATATTAAAGCATCCGTTTTTTTTTTTTTAATTACAAATAACAAACATGTCATACTTACCTGCTCTGTGAAATGGGTTGAATGCATGAAGGTACAAAATACTTCAAAGCTTTGGAACCACTTTAAGTATTATATAATGTTGTACAGTTGTATATTGATTAGCATTGCAAGCTTATTAATCTTTTTCATGTATTTATGTGTTTTTAGTGGAAAAAACTTGTTTAAGGATAATAAAATAGAATATATTATACTACCATAGTAAGTATATTTTGTTCCTTTTTTTTCAAAATACGTCTTGCTCCACACTTTCATGCATGTCTAAAAGTTGTATGCGTCTTGTATTTTTAAAACATCTAGTTATGTGAAACATGTATATATGTTTATATTTTACACATTTGTTGTAACAATGAAACCATTACATTCACAGTGACATAAGCCTAAGGGCTGATTCACATTGCGCTCTGACTTGTGTCACCCCAAGTCCCTTGACATCAGAAATCCCATTGAAATGAATGAGAGCCGTCTTAATGTACACTACTGAAAGTGATTGTCAACCTGTGACAAACACTTTACCTACAGGTAAACCTATGATAAGGCTTACCTGTAGGTGCCCTGCATATCTCCCAGGAGATATGCAGTATACGAGATGTGCCAACGTCATTTTGAGACATGCGCAGTGTAGGAATGGCCTACGTTGCGCGGGAGTGATGTCACATGACTCCGGCCAGTCACAGCTGAATATGGAAGCTGCCTGCACAGGGGACATCGCTGGAAGTCGCAGGTTTCGTTTGCAGGTAAGTGACACATAATGGCCTACTATGCGGTGCATAGTAGCCCATTATGCTTCTACTTTGCAGGGGAATATAGAGGAAGTAAACCCCATCAGGGTTTACTTCCTCTTGAAGTCGCTCTGACTTCAAAAAACGTTCCTGTACTACTTCAAGGTGACTTCTATCCGGCTTTTGCCCATAGAATTCAATGGAAGTCACCTCCCCAAGTCGGATCCCCATCTATATTGAAGCTACTTTACAGGAAAAAGAAAATAATTTACACAGATACTCCCCACGAATTACCCAGGCAACCCCCTCCCCCCCCCCCCTTCTCTGATTGGCCACAGGCAAAGTCGTCTGGCATGGGAGTCGCTTCAGTTCGCATTGTAAGTTGCCCAAAGTCGCACTGAAGTCGCCTTGAAGTAGCGTTCACATGGCCTAGCAAAGTCGCCCCTGAAGTCAAATTGCCTATGTGTGAACTGGTCCTAAAGCTGGCCATAGATCAGTGGTTCTCAACTCCGGTCCTCAGGACCCACCAACAGGCCAGATTTTACCTTGGGGAGATGCAGACTAGAATATTGCAATCACTGAGCAGCAAATGATATCACCTGTGATGCATTTCAGTTATCCTGCAAACCTGGCCTCTTAGTGGGTCCCAAGGACATAAGTTGAGAACCACTGCCATAGATGGATCAAAATTCAGCCGGTTCAGCAGGGATTGTCTCCATTTCGATACATGCATGGATGTCCCCAAATGGGAACAGGAATGTTTAAAAACTTTTTCTCAGTCAGCAGCTATAGCCAATCGGCTGCAACTGCTGATCAGTGTATTTTCACAGAGAAGGAGTCCTGTTGTCATCTATGGCCACCTTTACCTACTTTGCTAACAGCGTGATTTATTGATATGTGTTCATGTTGAAAAGAATTTCCCCCATTCTTTATCCTAGTGATGGAAAATCTCATCAAACACAAATAAAAACCTGACAAAAAGATACCCCCCAACTCTATTCACATTTAAAAAATGAAATTTGCAGATCTACTTTAGCACCATATTTTTGCCATAGCCTTACTACAAATGTGTGGTGTTCATGAGGTAAAGGCTACTTGTGATAAAGAAATTGTTATTATGTGGAGGAGAGCCTGAAGGGGAGCATTACATTTTGGTTAGAGCCAGATAGATGAAGATAAAAACCACATCACTGAGACCTACAGGTACACAAACATTTGACTGAAGCTGCCAGTAAACATTATACAATCTCTCAATCTGGTTGTCTTTACCCTCTAATGTCTATGGCCAGCTTATGCCAAAGCTTATTTATATGCTGCATTTTTATTTATTTTTTGCTCTACTGGTCCTAACCTACAAGTAAGGGTCCCAGCACTTGCGACAGAGAGAGAGGTCCACATAAGTCTACATTCTCTTCTCTTTGTTCATTGGTAAAGCTTGCTGACTTTCTTTTTCAGCAACACCCACAAGCAACACGTATCTATGTTTTTAGCTAGCTGGCAGCTGGAGGGAAGAAGAGGGTTAACACTGCCGAATAGACGTTTAGCAATAGGGAGGAGGGTGGCATTTTTTTATGACCTACACAGCAAGGCCCCAGCTGTAGGTCAGTAGGCTGTGATTCTGCTCAGTTAAGCATTGCTGAGAGATATTAACTAGGGCTGCACAAACAAAAGCCAACTGTGAGCCTGCATTCACACAGGGACTTTGGCGCGACTTTGCTAGGCGACTTTCAATGCGACTTCAGCGCAACGTCAGCGCGACTTTGGGTGACTTACAACGCAACTCCATGCCAGGTGGCTTTGCCTGTGGCCAATCAGAGAAGGGAGGGAGGGGGTTGCCTGGGTAATTCAGGGGGGAGTAACTGCGTAAAATTTTTCTTTTTCCTGTAAGTCCCTTCAATATAGATGGGGGATCCGACTTGGAGGCGACTTCCATTGAATTCTATGGGCACAAGTCGGATAGAAGTCGCCTTGAAGTAGTACAGGAACTTTTTCCGAAGTCGGAGCGACTTCAGTAGTGTACATTAAGACGGATCCCATTCACTTCTATGGGGTTTCTGATGTCAAGCGACTTGGGGCGACACAAGTCGGAGTGCAAGTCGCCCCTGTGTATACCAGCCCTTAGTCTTAGCTGTTAGTCTGTCAATCCCAGCTTGCTTCATATTTCAACAGATATACAAATGGACTTTTATCTTTTTTTGGGTTGAAGTTCTGACCTATGTGTTTTCCTCAGTATTTCACCACTCAGGAAAGTGAATTTAAAGTGGTTGTAAAGTCGTTGCCGCCCCCCCAAAAAAAAAACCCTGCAAAGTAAAGGCATAATGAGCTAGTATACATCGCATACTAGCTTATTATGAAATGCTTACCTTAGATCAACGCTGTAGCAGCGGTCCCCGAGCACCGCTGTAACCAGCGACATGCCGAGTCCGTCGTCTTCCGGAATCCCGGGCGCTGTGATTGGCCCCGCTGACGTCACTCCTGCGCATGCGCACGGGAGCCATCATTTATGGCACACTTCGTGAAGAAACGGCCCAAACGGGCGGTTTCTTCACTGCGCATGTGTTGATGATGTCGGCACATGCAAATACAGGGAATATCTCCTAAACGGTGCAAGATTAGGAGATATTCCCGGGACCTACAGGTAAACCTTATTATAGGCTTACCTGTAGTGTAAAGTGGTTGTCATGACTTAACAACCACTTTAAAGCAGACATCTAAAATGTATATAAACAAGCTGTTTTATCTGCTAAAGGATTAGCATTTGAATCTATTCAGTCCTAAGATTTACACAGCCCTGCTATGCAACACAGTTCTGTTACACCACTTTCTCAGTAACCATTAAAACGGTAGTAAACACTACATGGTCACTTGTACCTTCAAATAAGCTTATAATACCTGTAGGTACAATGAATATCTTCTAAACATGCACCGTTTAAGAGATTTTCACAATTTCTTCAGCCAGTGAAGTCCCCAATGCATGCACACTGTGCTCTGAAGTGAGGGCAAACTGAATGTGGCATCAATCCAGAGCGATGTGTCGCATATACACAAGGGAATGATATTATCACGGCTCGGCCATTTAAACGGCCGCAGCCCCCAAACCCAGAAGGAAGATCAGGTGAAGATGGAAGTCTTGTCAACTGTGATAGCATGCAGCTGGAGGGGTACCTTATACAGGTAAGTCTGTCATAATGCAATTGTATGTGGTACTTACTACCACATTATGGCATTTAACTTTTTTTTTTAAGACTTCACTAACACTTTAAGCTCTATACTGATGATCTCATCCTGTTCCTAGCCTGTTGATTGGATGGTGAAGGAGCAGCAGGAGATTAATAATGTCAGCCCTCTGCTCTCTTGTTCTATCAGCATATTCCCTGCCAGCATTTTGCATGTGGAACACCTGATTGGCTTCTAGCGCTCCCCCTCCCTCTATCAGTCAGCTCTTCAATGCATTGCAAGAGACTGATACCAAATCAAACGGAGTTACTTACATTCGTTGTATTTAAGGATACAGGTAATAATTTATTATGAAATACAAAGCTGCATTAATTCGTGTTTTCTGTATCTCTTGCGAGAATCCAGTAACTGAGCAGTTTTCACTTCACCCTCAGTACATGTAGCAGTTTAGATTTACTTTCCATAGTGTGGAGTGATAGGTGCCCTTGTGAGGGGTTTACCACCAGATCTAAATTGCACATTGAAAACTGCGGGCCGATTTACATGTAGTTTTGGCCAGGTCCTCTGCCTACTGCATATGTGCTGCAGCAGGGAGGTCTGTCCTGTATGAAATAAGTAAATTGTCTACACACTGAACCTGGGGTAAACAGATTTGAGACACTTAATGGAAAAGTTTAGCATGTGCCACTGTATTTTTTTTTTTAATTCCTCTCAAGCTCACATATTTATTTTTATATTATTTTAATTGTTATTTTATTTGGTTATCTTGCTTCTCTTTGTCTTCTAGCCAAGATGGATGCAGGATCTTAATCAATGCCAGTACTAACAGTATTAGCATATGTGATGTGGAGTTAGACAAAAAGCTCAACCTAAACATAACATCAAGGCATGTTGTTGGTAGGTATCCCCTTTCCTTCTGAGATCTGTTAAATATTCTGCCTAATCACTTTACATACACTATATTACCAAAGGTATTGGGACACCTGCCTTTACACGCACATGAACTTTAAGGGCATCCCAGTCTTAGTCCGTAGGGTTCAATATTGAGTTGGCCCACACTTTGCAGCTATAACAGCTTCAACTCTTCTAGGAAGGCTGTCCACAAGTTTTAGGAGTGTGTTTATGGGAATTTTTGACCATTCTTCCAGAAGAGTATTTGTGAGGTCAGACACTGATGTTGGACGAGAAGGCCTGACTCACAGTCTCTGCTCCACTGGTTCATCCATGTCTTTATGGACCTTGCTTTGTGCACTGGTCCAAATCATTTGGTGGAGGGGGGGTTACCGTGGGGGGTTACCGTGTACAATGGCTCATACCAAGGAATCAGATATTAGGTTGCTACAATCTGATGGAAAAAATAGGGTGTATACGGGTTACACAAATCTTCATGATGTACCACATAATCCTAAATAGCTTTATGGCTATAGACAAGTGTTGCTTTAATGTTTATTATTTCATTTTTAGATTACTGCTGCTGTGAGACATGCAGACAGTCAGGTGCATGGTGAGTCTCTCAACACTTTTCCGGATTCTTTTCTGTATAACTTTCAGATCATTTTACAAATAAATCAGCTTAGTATAGATAGGATAACATATAATTATTGTTTATGGTTTACATTAATTACAAGATAGCAATAACAGATGTACATAACATTTTGGCTGCAAATTCTCAATCTTAGTATATCTGATCATGTGTGTGAAATGGCACAAATTACTTTTTTTTTTTAAGTAACTAAGGGGACTACCAAGAATTTGCATGGATTTATGACTAACTACAAAAAAGTTATAATTGGATTATCCTGCAGCAATCCATCTGCATCAAATGCCCTCATATAAGGATTAATACATATGAGCACTGCTTACCCGAACTACCTGGCTGTCGTGGTGTTTCAGTGGATTTGGAACTTCCTAACGTTCTGACTTGGAGTAAGTATGCAGGTTAAGAGTTCACTCTTTGACACTCTTGATCTGCATGGTTGTCCTGGGTCTGTCTCTAAGTATTGAAGCCCGGAGCAATCCAGAAGTAGTATTTTCATAAAGTGGTAAGAAATTCTAGAGTCCATAATTTTCTCAGGTTTTAGTTAATGTAAGCTCATTAACACCAATCTGAATGAGTTTTAGCAAAGCTGGCAATACACTGAGCAAATTTTATTTGGTTCCTGATGAACCCGCCACAAAAACAATTGAGTTTTGTCAGTATACCCCCTTCTTCAAGGTCCAAGCAGTACTCTACAATCATCGTAAGCATGATGAACCAGCCAAAATTTGCTGCGTAGGTGGCCCCTTCTGAGCCAACATCCTTTAACTGAAAATTGAAAAAAAGTAGCCAGGCAGAAAATAGTCTGCAGAACAGCAGCGCACTGAACTGTTTGGGCATTCTGACTGTTGGCAGCTGTCAGAATGCAATAGCCGGAACCACAGCCTGATCCATCTATGCGTATAGTCTTGTAAGTATTTTACTTACAGATAATATCTCTGGTTGCCATTAGACTCCTTATCTCCTAACTATGTGTCAGTTCCTCAACAACATTTCTGGCTATGTCAAATTTTTAAACATGCAATAATGCATATGTGCAAAGAAGTTATACTAAACCAGTACCAATATTGAAAACAAATTTCAGCACAAAATGCTAACATAGGGAACCCCCTGGAATTTTAAGGCACAAGTAGATAAGAAATAAGAGAGTATAGTAAGTAAAAGGAACAAATTTTATTGGTACATAGCATAAAAACAAGGTTCAAACCTCGCCATTGGAATTATATCCATACATAAAAAAGGAGAAAATAATTAGCAAAATAGAGACTGTACAACAGTAACTTGAAATGACTGTATAGGTCAGTTCTGCTTTATATCTCCTGAGGTAAGAACTTACAAGGGACTAATCTGATTAATCTTGCATATTGTTTGCTAACAAAATGTTAATTCCCTGAATTCTACAATCTGTTTTTTTCTCAGCATTACACGTGAGACCTGTGGAGTTAGTGGAGGTAGCACTGGGACCACCAAAGGACAGCAAACTACAGGCTACAGTAACACTGTTTCCTTTACCAGTGGTTCGAGTACAACCACTAATATTACACGTACAACCTTTACAGCTAATACAGAAGGAGCCAACACCACAGTATGGCATGAATCTGTTTCAATAACCTCTACTGATTCTAATAGAACGATTAGCAGTGGATCTACCTTAATCATTAACAGCAGCACTGGAACAACTGTCAGTAGTGGATCTACTTCATCAATTAACGGAAAATCGAGCACAAAAGTCAGTGTGCCTACAACATCTCTCAGTAATGGGTCTAGTGCTTATCCTGAAAGGACTAATTCCCCCGAGCTTCATACAACTTCACCTGAATTCAGCATTTCACCCAGCCCTACAAACCAATCAATAGATTTAGGTAAATAATAATATTTTCTATTAAGGTTTTGGACAAAAGCATATGAGTAAAAAAAAATAAATAAAAAAACAATACTAGTCTGTTTATTATTTGGTTGAAATACTAATTTCATGTCAGATTTCTTTGTTTTAATCCTTAGACAGGAAACAGTAGAATTAAATGGGTTGTAAAGGCAGAAGTTTTTTTTTATCTTAATGCATTCTATGCATTAAATTAAAAAAAACCTTCTGTGTGTAGCAGCCTCCCCAGCACCCCTCTAATCACTTATCTGAGCCTCATCTCTCTCCAGCGATGTCCACCATGCCCTCAGCCATCCAGAACACTCCTCCTGATTGGCTGAGACACAGCAGCGGCGCCATTGGCTCCCACAGCTGTCAATCAAAGCCAGTCAGCCAATCAAGGGAGAGAGGGGGCGGGGCCACGACAGGGCTCCGTATCTGAATGGATATACGGAGCTCTGACTCGGCTTGGGTGCTCCCATAGGTAGCTGCAGACTGAGGGGGCAGGAGCAGTGAAGAGGACCCCGAGAGGAGGAGGATCCTGGCTGCTCTGTGGAAAACCAACTGCACAGAGGAGGTAAGTATAACATGTTTGTTATTTAAAAAAAAGAAAAACGAGACTTTGCAATCACTTTAAATATTAATCATTTTAAAAGTTAGTCTATAAATATTATTCTTTTGTTCACTGGATGACGATTCTGCTTTATACAATCACAAACTGGGTATGGTGCTACCTGCAGGACACTAGGTGTAACAAAAAAAAAAAGACAGCCCAGGGATCAGCCTCTGTTGGTGGCCAACCCCCCATACCCCGCCTCTCCCAATCAAGTCCGTATTGAGTAAAACATTAGAGAGGGGCCATCCTAGGCAAGGCTGCAGTGTGCTGTGTCTGGCTTTACTAAAGTTGGATGTCATTTGACATCATTGGTGTGCAACTTTCTGCTCTCTTTCTGAGTCTCAGAGCAGGACATAGAAATTTACTTCTGGAAATCCTAAGTTTCTTCAGTTTTACTATATGCAAGTCACTGTCTGGGTGACAGACCAGATAATATAGATCCTGGAAGTCTCCCTAGTTGCAACCACAGAGCACATGCAGGTTCAGCTGCAGTGGCCCATTGGGGCATCCAGTGGGTTTTTTGTCCTGGAGGGTACAAATATAACTGGCCAGCCTGATGGACTGTTATAGTGCCCTCTCACATGCCTTCAGCACTTTGGTTCTGGTTGGCAGTGGTCTTCAGTCACTGCAACTGATGGCAAGTTTATTGCTAAAGGTGTGGTGAGTAGTGTTCTTTCTGCCCTCACCCTCTTGTGTCCCATCCCTTCCTTTGCTCCCTCTCTTCATTGTATTGAAGCAAATGGGACACCTGGGTTTCTCGTAGTGAGGTTACTGCTGGGTTGCGGTTGAGAAGAATGCCAGAGATAGGAGCTGTGGCCAAGTGCGCAGTTGCTATGTGATGGGGACTGCAAGTTTCTGTGGGAGGTGCAAAAGCCATAAGCAACTAGTTTTCTGCTCTTGTAGGTGGGACTATACCCAGTTGGTGATTGTCTAAAGCGGAGCTGTGTCCATTAATCAAAGCAGAAAAAGGTTTTTACGGTAAGAACAAAAAAATACAATTTCAAAACTGGTTATGGCCCCTTTCACATGGGCGTTCAGTTTTTCTGGTTTCCATTCATCTGTTGATAGATGGACAGCAATGCATTCCTATGGGCAAACAAATTTAAATTGAAAATTGATGTCATCATTACATCAGCTTTTTGTCTGCTTCCACTACGGTTCGTTTTTTTAAACAGGAGTCCGTATTTTAATTTCATTAAAAAAAAAAAAAAAACTGACGCAAAACGAATGAAAAACTGATATAAACAGAACAGAACTAAACTGAAAGTTGATGTTAACTGATCCAAACTGATGCAAACTAAATCTGTTTTTAATGAGCAAAAACGTGACTGAATGGATGATGCCCGTTTGAAATGGGCCTAAAGCTTATGCTATGCTATAATTGTGAAAAAAATATAATATAATTAGGTTATATAAGTGCATCATACTGTTTGAGTAAGTAGTAAAGTTGGTGCATAGAAAAAAATGTAGTGTAAAACAAGATCTGTAATCCATTTTGTAAAGCACATACTGAATAGTTTTCATGACTTACCATGTCAATAACTCCAGTTTTGTAGCTTTATTACATAGTTACAACACATAATACAGTATATGTGAGCATTTTACTTACCCGACAGTTTATAAAGCTATGTTCAAACAGTTAAGCATTCACCCCTGCCATTCTCTGTAATTTTTAGTTAGTTTTAGTTTGTTTCGAGCATGTAAAATAAAAAATAAAAAAACATGAAAAAATAAAAGAAGTAATCATTCAGTAGTAGACAATCACAAGACAACTAGTTACAAGAGACAAAAATACAAAAAAAGAACTATAATGATGTATAAGGATGGTATTAACATTTTTCAGAGCTGAAATTATGCACATTCTGGGACTGATGTACTGAAAAACAAAAGAGCAGAGAAATTGCTATAAAGATAATTTGTATATTTGCAATTTGTGGGTGTGCAGGGGTACACTACGTCCAGATGCCTACATAACATACAAATTTACAAATAAAGCTGATTTTGTGCTTTATATTCTGATTAGGGGAAAACAAAGTAAAAGCTCAGAAAGACTTGTGCTGCCAGAGTGTATAAGGCAGTGTATTCATAACTGAAACTTCCATGCATAAACATATGAAATTGTGTATGCACTCTTGCCGTGGTAAAATCCTGACATTTGTGCATGAGCATTTTTGTACCTTCCATGCAGCATAGACTTTGGCATTTTTACAGTCACTTTTAGTGATATAACATAGATTATGAGCATATGGTTTAGTAGATCATGCTCTTCTTGGCACTTTCCTGCCTCCTTTAAGGTTACAGAGTAGGCAGCCGAATTGCAAGATTAATTTTAACTTCAAACAACTGTGTGGCAAATCACTCTTCAGACAGATTTCTGGTAATTACAAAAGGTGAATCAAAGACAATTTCAGGAGTTTTTTAAACGCAATGTATAGAATATATATATATATATATATATATATATATATATATATATAGTATCTCACAAAAGTGAGCATGTCTCCAGACCTAAACCCTATTGAGCATCTGTGGGGCATCCTCAAATGGAAGGTGGAGGAGCGCAAGGTCTCTAAGATCTATCAGCTCCGTGATGTCATCATGGAGGAGTGGAAGAGAACTCCAGTAGCAACCTGTGAAGCTCTGGAGAACTCCATGCCCAAGAGGGTTAAGGCAGTGCTGGAAAATAATGGTGGCCACACAAAATATTGGCACTTTGGGCCCAATTTGGACATTTTCACTTAGGGGTGTACTCACTTTTTTTGCCAGCGGTTTAGACATTAATGGCTGTGTGTTGAGATATTTTGAGGGGACAGCAAATTTAGACTGTTATACAAGCTGTACACTGACTACTTTACATTGTAGTAAAGTGTAATTTCTTCAGTGTTGTCACATGAAAAGATAGAATAAAATATTTACAAAAATATGAGGGGTGTACTCACTTTTGTGAGTATATATATATATATATATATATATATATATATATATATATATATATATACAGTATATGCCCAAAGTCTTTTTCTTTTTTTTAATTTTAATTTTCAAAATACAAGAACCATGTCAACACCCTAATATAGTAAGGTGTCATAAGAAGCAGGCATTGCTGATGGATTGCCTGATTGTCATGCTGTCCCTCTTGCTTTAAAACTCTGGATTTCTGTACACTACACCATTCAGTTGTGGTATATTGCTACTAGCAAGTGCAGTATTTGTATGTTGCAGCAGCCCACATATTTAGAAAAAAAGTTCACTGCACCTTTTCTTTAATGCAGTGCACCACAGCACTTGGCATGTGTGTTGTGCAGTGTGGCATTTTGTTATGTACTAGTGCACTTGGGCGAACCATGGTATGCAAACCAAAAATGTGTGGAGAAATTAGGGCTTCCTATCTGCATGCTTAGTCAGGGGCTGAAAGTTACCTAATGAAGAGGGGCAGTATTACAGCCAGGCAACTAGACTCTCCAGAAAAAGAGCTCAGCAGTGACAGCCTTCTTTTTTTTTTCATGACAGATTCCCTTTAGGTATTGTTCTAGAACTCAGAAAGCACATATGATCTAATCAAGGCTCATCTGACAACATGCTTATTTGCTACACAACCTTTTTATATCAGATGACTCTACTACTTATGTCTTTGTGCCAGTATCATTACTTTAGTTTTCTCATGTCAGTTTTTACAGTATATAGATGAAATGTGACTGTATTGCATTTTAAATAATTTGTTCCATAGAAGAGATTCACAGGCAGAACAATCATCTGACCAGTAATCTGAATTTGTCTATTGTAGGCAAGGATTTGACACATATGGAAGACCTATTAGCCGGAGAAGTAGATGCTGCGGTTGCAAAAGAGATGCTTGGAATTTTGGACACCATTTTAAGCAGATCTCAGAATTTTTCTGCAAGTGACTCCATGAGGTATTTATTCCAGCTTCCCTGGCTAGTTAGTTTTTGTAGTCCCAAAACTGTTTTTCGAGAACCACGGTTTTTCATATTGGCTTTAAATTCACTAAACACAGATCTATTACCAGCAGCACAGCTGAAAAACTATTTTGGAAAACCTGGGCTAGTTAGTAGCCTTAGACCCAATAATAGTCTACCATCTTATAAACTGCATTTTTGGGTATATGTCAATGTCGTATAAAACAATATCTTTTTATAATGCAGAAAGATCTTGAAAGTTTCTGCATGATGCAATCTATCGTTATGTAGCACCCTCCTAGGTAGGTGCTAGAAGAGAGTATAGTTTTTGGTCTTTCTGCTTACCAGGAAGATGGTCAGGTAAAACTTAGAGTGCTCTCTTCGTACCAGGGAGCAGGATCTATTGGTTAGGTCTGCTCATTGTGCTCAGGTGCAGCTCAGCTTGTCTGACTGTCCCACACTGGTCCAATAGGGAGGCGGCATATTAGACAGTGGGAGGGGACCTGGTAAGTGAGTGCACAGGCCTTTTTACAGCCCTGGCTATAGGCAGAGGAAAAGTGCTGCATTGCATGCTGGGATACTCTATAAATGCCAAGGGCACATGTGCTCAGAGTTAGCTGAGTTAGAGAGCGGGGTCCAGGAGGGAGGGGGCGCACTTGGGTGTCGATCCAAGGGCCTGAAGTTAGAGAGGAGATGAACCCAGAGGTCCTGCAAAGCTGAATGAAAGGGGGACACTAGGGAAGATCTAACTTTGCCTACAGTGAGTACACATCTATGTCTTTGGGCCTGTCCTGTGAGGGCCATCCCTTCAGCTAAAAGAGTCATTGGACGGGTGTCAGTAAAGGGGATGCTAGAGAGTATCCTGAAGATAAAGTACTTTATTAAGTCTGCTGCTAGTGAGAGCAAGAAGACTTAATTCTTCCATAGATGTGGTAGTATGCTTAAAGCAGTGTGTCTGTTTCCACAAATCTTCCAGTGAGGCCAAGTGAGAATGTCCTTATTCATTGTGAATAGTTCAATATCCCACTAATCCCTTCTCCCATCCAAGTTCCTAAATAAAATACAAAACACAAATACCCTGGTCGTTGAGTAACGAGGAAGCGGGAGTAAGGGGGGATAGGAGAAAACCCTTAGCAACTGGCTGCAGGTAATCAGAAAGCCCTATGGGGACAGTGCTACAGTTATATAGGCCTTGGAAACAATGACATGACATATACCCAAAAACCTATTTATTGGAAAGTGGAATGTTGTTCAAGGTCCTTCTTTATCATGCAGATACACCTTATATGTTTCATCTCCAAAAAAACTAATATATAATAGTGTATAGTGGTAGTTATTGGTGGTAACAATGCTTGCTGCAATTCTTCAATCAGCCGACCTTGGGGTTTCCTGCTACCATGCTGCACTTAAAAGAGACATCACTTCCTCAAGTCTTCTCTGGGATTTCAGGTCTGCTGAGTGGGGGTTTGCAATGAGCTTTTGCAATACTCACCGAGTCACCAATAGTTAAAAATAATACATACCCTTTTTGGACTGTGAGGACTCATCATGTGCTGTATTCTCTTTAAAAAAATAAATACTATTGAACCAGAAAAAATAATACATACCCTAACAGGATCACAGGCCTTTTGAATAGGGAAACACAAGACAAACATGTAACCTCTTGTGCACCCTGGGAGCTGGATGGAGAGAATGTGGGGGCACTGGATCAGTCTGTCATCCGTGGACCATGGGTGGAAAGTCCAAGGCGTCTATTGAGGTGTGAGGAGGTAAAATGCTGGCTTTAGACGGCTGCAGGCTCTGAAAAGAGCTAGAAGGAACTCTGTGCGGACATAGAACAGAAAAAGAACAGTGCCAATCTAAGTGCAGCAATATAAAAACATCTTTATTAAAAATACAAATGGCAACTCACAAGATAAAAGCGTTGTCAGCGCATGTGTGGCAATAGGCCTTATGTAGAGGTTCATCCACTCCTTCAGGAAGGAGGCAGGGTAAGCTGGCTGCCTCAAGCAGAGTACTTATTCCCCAATGTTATTCTATGATCACCTTCCCTATTCAACCCGCTGGTACCGGCTGAGCTGGTGGCTTCCAGCACTTCCAGAGACTCAGATGGGGCTCAGCAACCGCCGCTGACGTCACTACTGGGTGCAGGGTGGAGTGGGAGGTGCTCGCATTCAGAGCATTCGTGCTCCTTCCTCAGACAATCATTCAATCATCAAGATTGTCTGAGGAAGGAGCATGAATGCTCCGAATGCGAGCACCTCCCACTCCACCCTGCACCCAGTAGTGACGTCAGCGGCAGTTGCTGAGCCCCATCTGAGTCTCTGGAAGTGCTGGAAGCCACCAGCTCAGCCGGTACCAGCGGGTTGAATAGGGAAGGTGATCATAGAATAACATTGGGGAATAAGTACTCTGCTTGAGGCAGCCAGCTTACCCTGCCTCATTGCAGATGGCACATATGCAGAATAAACGTCTGGAGTTATATGTTGCTTGAAACTCAAGCCATGGAGCTATCCTTTTGAAATATATCAAACTAAAGAGGACTTGTATATGTGCAAAAAACACTTAGATACAATCTTCAAAAATGAGGAAGTATGCATCAAGACCCTTAGAAGTTTATTTACACACCTGACAACAATGCTTAGGGTTTGCAGGATTAAATGTAACCTTATTTACTCTGTGAAGTGGAATTTTGATAATGATTCAAGTGTAAAGGGTCAGTGATACATGATATCTTAGATATGGTGCCTGATTAGCGGAGTCTGCCCCTGTTTTTTATACAGTATCTCACAAAAGTGAGTACATCCCTCACATTTTTGTAAATATTTATATATTTAACAATCCCAAACACACCTCCAAGACGACCACTGCCTTGCTAAAGAAACTGAGGGTAAAGGTGATGGACTGGCCAAGCATGTCTTCAGACCTAAACCCTATTGAGCATCTGTGGGGCATTCTCAAATGGAAGGTGGAGGAACGCAAGGTCTCTAACATCCACCAGCTCTGTGATGTCATCATGGAGGAGTGGAAGAGGACTCCAGTGGCAACATGTGAAGCTCTGGTGAACTCCATGCCCAACAGGGTTAAGGCTGTGCTGTAAAATAATGGTGGCCACACAAATTATTGACACTTTGGTTCCAATTTGGACATTTTCACTTAGGAGTATACTCACTTTTGTTGCCAGCGGTTTAGACATTAATGGCTGTGTGTTGAGTTATTTTGAGGGGACAGCAAATTTACACTGTTATACAAGATGTACACTCACTATTTTACATTGTAGCAAAGTGTAATTTCTTCAGTATTGTCACATTAAAAGATATAAAATATTTACAAAATTGTGAGGGGTGTACTCACTTTTGTGGGATACTGTACGTGTTGGATACTCCTGACTCTTTGTCCACCTGAAAGTTTCAGGTGTTTCTGCCCACCATTGCATTCTCCAGCTCCTCCTGCTGCATTATCCATAATGATACACATAGAATCCAAAAGGCATAGTAAGACCCCTTCATAATGGCCACAAGTGGGTGGACCCAGTAACTTATGGAAGAACTAAAGGCAAAACTTGTTTTTTCATTTTGGATAGGGTAAGGAAGGATTATAACAGCCGGTAGACCGAAAAAAAATCTATGGGCTGCTTTATAACTCAATTGACCTACATGCAAGTTGCTCTGCAGTAGTTCTACTTTATCTAAACCTGGCCCTGATGATAGTGAAGAACCTTCAAATGCACACCAAACGTACAATGGTTTTTCACTTATTTACAGTATCTGGCTACAAAAAATGATCTCTCAAAGCAAATAATGTGTCCATGTAGCCATTTTCTCCCTTCTGATTATATTTTCTTCATAGGTTAATTAAAATTGTGGATAAAATTGGCTTAAAGCTGAACTTTCCTGGGCAATCAATAAATCTGACCTCTCAATACTTGGCTCTAGCAGTAAATAAAGTCAATGCCAGCGATTTTACTGAAACATCATTTGGTGTTGAGTCTTCTTCTGGTTTACAGGTAGGATATGTTCAAGTGCATAGCTAATTATATACCACCCAGCATGGGCTTAAAATCCTTATTCATTTTTGATTGTTATGTTAATATAAAAACTGTGATTTTATAACTTGATTATAATAATTGAAAAGACACCTATATCCAGAGAAATATGTAGGCTGTGCTTGCTGTCTTTTTGAAGATGCTAGTTATCTTACTACTATACTTTGCACACATACTTTTCTGAGTCAGAACCTTACAAAGTATTGGAGCCATTTGCTACTACACCAAGGCAAAGGAGAAGGTCACTACACAGATTAGACAAGTTGACCAGGGTTGCTTGATTTTGTTAAAACATTAAAAAAAAAAAAACAGCCCATGCCACATATGGCCTGAATTCATGTCATCTTTACAGTGTTAAATCGTTTTGCTAGGAGGGCAGCTGGGAAGCTCACAGGAGTTCAGTTCCTATTTATGTAGGCATGCAACCCCCAGGACTACATTTCCCAATAGTCCATACCATACACACAGTTATAGGCAGACTCTTGGGAGTCACTGCAGCAGCATTGTTTTGCTGGGAAAGAAACAGACAGGGCTAAAAACTCATCTTGATGCAGAGGAAGCACGTTCAATCAACAGAAAGCTAAGAGCTCACTTAATTTCTGACAGGATCATCTGGTATTTTTCTGTACTGTATTGTTTTTAAAAGAATAAATCATGGGAAATGCATTTATTGCAAACATGTACTGCATCGCTTTCTTTTATTTTGCTCAGACATGAATTTTAACGAAAAATTTTAAAGGATAAGTTCACTTTTTGAGCACGTTACATGTAACACCCATATTTGTTCTGTAACATGTTCCAGGTCTGTCCCCTGCACTCCCGTGACTGCGGGTGGATGCAATGCTCTGTAGGCTCCCATGGACAAAATAATAAAAACACATATTTTTTCCCTGCAAAAATGTGTGCATTTATTATTTTTTTCAAAAAGATGAACTTGGCCTTTAACAGAGTCTGATTTGTACTAATATATAAGTTCTGCAATATCATTTTGGGGTATGTGTCGTTTAGTAATATTTATATTATCACTCTTTATTCCAAAGGTTACTTTGGATTCTCAGCTGCCAAAAAACAGTACTGGATCTGTCCTTCTCCCTGCCTCCTTACTAAATGACTTGTCAGCTGCTGATAAAGACATAGCTTCTAGAGTACAGTTTAACTACTTTGCAAAGACTTCATTTTTTGTGGTAAGATTTTGGCAACCCATCATTAATTTCAATGTACTCCCTAAATAATAAGGTTTTCATAGACAGTCTAAGAAAATGTCAATTGCTTCACCTTCTCTCTAGTTTAGTAACACTTGACTAAAGCAAGATAGGGCTGTTGTGCATGTAACCCTATTGGTTACTAGAGGCAGCACTTGCAGAAATCTCTGATGCTGTAGAGTACTTCCCATAGTGACAGGGCCTTTGCTTTTTACCCTGTTTCTTTATAGTTTTGAGAGATATAAGTGGTCTGCACACTACTTAGCAATATCAGAGAGAGCCAGTTGTTGGAAACTGATCAAAACCATAGCAATTTCACTGAAAAGGCATTTTCAGTCAATTTTCACCCCCATTTTGGTCTACTGGTCATAGGAACCTGGAACTGATTGTAAAAAAAGTGGGTTGTAGATTGTTAATAACTGTTTAAATTCTTGAAATAAGTTTATTTGAATGCAAATGTATGGAAAGCTTCCAGAACCTCCTAAAATTCTATTGTATAGCCAGCAATAGGCATATTGGCAGTCAGAAAGACTGTTGTGTCTAAATATTTGTCATTGACTCTCATCACCTACTGAAATTCCATACCTGCTTTTTAAAGCCTTTATTCATTTTGTACCTGTGGCTTCAGTACCACACCAAGTGTCACTGATACCATTAGTTAACATTATTGCTGTACAAAAAATGTAAAAAATATTACTACGCAGGTGATAATAATAAGTGAAATAAAGCTGCTTGCAATGTCACAACAGAACCAATTGTGCAAAAACATATAAAAAAACATAAGTGCCACGCCAAATAAATATTCAAACGTTAATCATTAAACAATAGTCCATAAGGTGTTTTGAACACTGAAGTGAATAATGACAAATAAATTAAAAAGTCCATTGAAGTGAAATCCCAAAAAAAAGAGTGATGGTTTAGATGAGTATCCACCAGGTGCACCGCCACCAGGATGTAGGCTTACCAGATCTCTAGACTCCACACCATAGGAGTCTAGACAGGCGTTTGGAAAATGACCCGGCACTCAAAACGAATCCCTCAGTGGTTGGACTGGAAAGAATGGTAATATGGCTGGCCAAACAAGCCCCCAGCCGTCAGACGTGATCAAATAAGGAAGAAAAGGGGGTCCATATAGTGTAAAACCATAAAGCACTTTATTTTAAGAAAAGGTTGCTAAACGCTTACATAAATCCAGTAAATAATCAGCAGTTAAAATAGTAGCTCCCAGGACAAATATGGCTTGGATAGCATGGTTAGTTGAGACAAAGTGGCTGATTTACTAAAGCTTGAAAGTGCAAAATTTGGTGCAGCTCCACACAGAAACCAATTAGCTTCAAGGTTTTATTGTGAAAGCTTGATTGAACAAGCTGAGGTTAGAAGCTGGTTGACTACCATGCACAGCTGTGCCGGTTTTTGCACACTCCAGCATTAGTAAATCAACCCCATAGACTCCACCTGGCGGAGAGAAGTCTAATCTAGTCCAACTTGCCTTGATATTTTCATATCCAGTTAAACACCTATTAAAAAGTCAAATATCTTGCATTTCCTGAACATCTTGTGACTATATATAAATAGGGCATGCCGTCATAGAGACCAGTTATTAAAACATTTTTTTTAGAGTAAACTGACCATTCCAATAGATTTCATCATCAATAACTGTGGATGATTTAAATATCTTATACATGTTTGTGTTCTATTTGGACCAGGACTCATCCCTCACTGGATATCAGCACTTGGTTAGTAATGTGATATCAGCAAGTGCTGCAAATCTCACAATTACTAATTTAAAGGAGAATGTTACTGTGACGCTGGAGACTTCAACCCATAATGATTCAGTAAGTATGAGCTACTGTGCAGCATTTAAAAACCTGAATTATTCATGTATATAAAACGTTCCACATTTTTTTGTTTTCTTTTTTATATTTGTATTCTTGTTTTCACAGAGTGTACTAAAGTGTGTGTTCTGGGACTTCACCAAAAACAGTAAGTCGTCAAACTATTTTAGATTCAGCTAGCTGCTTTAAATTTCCAGATGGTTGTACTTGGTTTTATTTTTTTACCGACTTGGGCATGCCATGCAAGAAATACTGGGTAGGCAGTCATAATAGCTAAGCTCATCAAAAGGTGGAAATAATATTGAAACTAAGGCATAGGAATAGACACAACAACGTAGTTAAGCACAGACAACCTGCCCATCTGGCCAGAACATACCTACAGAAATTTGTCCTGTTAAGTTCTCTGCCTAGCCCTCTATGATGTTCTCTGCCTTATAAAGAGCTAGTTGTCTGTAGATATGATGTGATTGTTGGTGCACCTCATCCTCCACATCTCCTGTGCATGCAGAGTTAACAAAGGCATGCAGTCACAAAGTAAAGTGTACTGTTGATAGCACATTTCATAGTCTAGAATTAGGTCAGGGTCATAAACCAGCTTGGGAAGAAAGTATGATTGAGAGTAAGAGAGTTTCATCAGCTAAGCCAGGGGTCTGTAACCAAAAACCAATAGGCATAACAAAAAAAATTGAAATAGAGACAGATTTGGCATCCAACCATGGGTCTAAGAAGAGGTTTTATTTCCGGGACCGCCTATAGAAACACCCTTGCTGTTAGACTTTGTGTCTCCCTGTACCTTGTTGTGACCAGGACATATCACTCAACAAAACCCTGGAAGTAACATATGAGGGGTAGACAGACACAACTAACATGGTTGATATAGAAGCAACAGGCATGAGAAAGAAGTGAAGGGAACAAATCACTTAGCAGAGATATGGCAGGGAAAAGGAAAGTAAGGGTAACAAGAGCACGTCGGAGCTGAGAGATAAGAGGGGAGTAACCAGGTTATAGATTTAGCTCAATGCACCAGCTTCTGATCAAAATGTGATGATCAGTTTTTGTTGGATTGACTTTTTGACTTGGAAAGTTTAGCTTTAGAGATTGCGTTTTCAGCTTTCAAAACAATAACTGCCATGTCCTATTTTTTATCTCCAGACTGCAGTTTATCGAGTTATGCATGAAGTGACTATTTGGCTTAAAATTAGAATCAGTTTGCATTAATGACTCTTTCTTCACTCTTTCTTCACAGGTGGAAATGGTGGCTGGTCATCAGAGGGCTGTACAGGGAACAGTACAACACAGAATAATTATAGCCAGACAGTTTGTAAATGCAACCATCTAACCAGCTTTGGTATACTATTGGTAAGGATTATGTGATATACTGCACCTCATTTCCATTTATATATTCTGTGAGATCTATATGTTATTTGATCTGGGCCACTTTTTGCTCTCATTATTGTGACAGATTATACACTTATTAAAGCTATGATCTAATAAAGTGGTTTATTGCCACCTGAGAATAGCTAAGCTATTCATGACAGCACTGATTATGTGATCTTCCCTTATTAACCCAAAAGCAGAATTCAGTGTAAAAAACAGTTTGATAGAAGTGGGATAGGCACAAAAGGACTTTGCGGTCATAATCCTCCTTCCAAGCCTTCCGTTAATTTTAGTTGGAGTGCCTAAATATTTTACCATTCTTGATCTGCTATTCATTGTTATATTTTGATGTGTGCTTATTTTTTTCAGGACATGACTCCTAATAACTCCATAAGCCCAGAGGACAAATTGATTCTGACTTTCATCACATATATTGGCTGCGGTCTTTCTGCCATATTCCTTTCTGTGACTCTTGTAACTTATATTGCCTTCGAGTAAGTATTGGATCTACCTGAAAACTTAAAGGAAGGAGAAAGGGGGTTGGTCTACTAAAAGCAAATAGAATATTCCCTTTGCAAGTACAGTTTATTTTATTTATTTATTACAGATACTTATATAGCTCTGTCAATTTACACAGCACTTTCATATATATTATACATTCACATCAGTCTCTGCCCTCAAGGAGCTTACAATCTAAGGTCCCTAACTCACATTCATACATACACATACTAGGGCCAATTTAGACAGGAGCCAATTAACCTACCAGTATGTCTTTGGAGTGTGGGAGGAAACCAGAGTACCCAGAGGAAACCCACAAAGGCACATGGAGAACATGCAAACTCCAGGCAGGTAGTGCCGTGGTTGCGACTTGAACCAGTGCTGCTAGGTGGACGTGCTAACCACTTAGCCACTGTGCTGCCTGTACTCTGCAAGGGATTTAATCAAAGAGCTTGGTGAAATATGTGAAGCTCTGCTGACTTCCATCATCCAATAAATGTGCAAGCAAAAATGCTGTCTTTTATTTTTCTTGCACGTGATTGTGAACTGTGTATTTGTGGCTTTAATAATTAAACCTCAATGTAACTATTTATACTGTGAGCCCCCAGCCCCTCTCTGTTCTATTAAACAGTGCGTTTAACTGTGTCTAGCTTGGAAAGACTTAGCCTTTCTTTACTTTTCTTCCTATATCAGTGATCAGATGGAGTGGAAATTTTCCTAAGGGGAACACAGTAATAATATCCTATTTAGGCTTTCTAACCCTTACCCATCTTATAAATTCTAATGTAACGTTCCCATTCTTTACAACTATAGATCAAACCGCATATGCATTAAAGTAATACTAATATTATATTCAATGACTGTAACTGCAGCACTACCAAATTATAACTATGAATCACTAAAACACAAACCATCAATTAAGCTGGCCATACATTACACAATTTTCTTATTCAATTTTCTTTAGATTTACCTTCAACTATGTAGTGCAAAGGCCTGCCTGATTGCATACAAATTGAAAGTGTTTAGGTGTGACCTCATATTTTATGGTTTTGGTAAAGGAAAATTGTACAAGAAAATTGTATAATGTATGGCAAGCCATATACAGTATCTCACAAAAGTGAGTACACCCCTCACATATTTGTAAATATTTTATTATACCTTTTCATGTTACAACACTGAAGAAATTACACTTTGCTACAATGTAAAGCAGTGAGTGTACAGCTTGTATAACAGTGTAAATTTGCTGTCCCCTCAAAATGACTCAACACACAGCCATTAATGCTTAAACCACTGGCAACAAAAGTGAGTGTACCCCTAAGTGAAAATGTCCAAATTGGGCCCAAAGTGTCAATATTTTGTGTAGCCACCATTATTTTCCAGCACTGCCTTAACCCTCTTGGGCATGGAGTTCACCAGAGCTTAACAGGTTGGCACTGGAGTCCTCTTCCCCTCCTCCATGACGACATCACAGAGTTGGTGGATGTTAGAGACCGTGCGCTCCTCCACCTTCCGTTTGAGGAGTCCCACAGATGCTCAATAGGGTTTAGGTCTGGAGATGCTTGGCCATTCCATCACCTTTACCCTCAGCTTCTTTAGCAAGGCAGTGGTCGTCTTGGAGGTGTGTTTGAGCTCGTTATCATGTTGGAATACTGCCCTGCGGCCCAGTCTCTGAAGGGAGGGGATCATGCTCTGCTTCAGTATGTCACAGTACACGTTGGCATTCATGGTTCCCTCAATGAACTGTAGCTCCCCAGTGCTGGCAGCACTCATGCAGCCCCAGTCTTTGCACTCCTCACCTGGTTGCCACCACACACGCTTGACACCATCTGAACCTAATAAGTTTATCTTGGTCTCATCAGACCACAGGGCATGGTTCCAGTAATCCATGTCCTTAGTCTGCTTGTCTTCAGCAAACTGTTTGTGGGCTTTCTTGTGCATCATCTTTAGAAGAGGCTTCCTTTTGGGACGACAGCCATGCAGACCAATTTGATGCAGTGTGCGGCGTATGGTCTGAGCACTGACAGGCTGACCCCCCCACCCCTTCAACCTCTGCAGCAATGCTGGCAGCACTCATGGATCTATTTCCCAAAGACATCCTCTGGATATGACGCTGAGCACTGCACTCAACTTCTTTGGTCGAC
>BLSH010502800.1:661103-673052 GCA_018402905.1 Glandirana rugosa
CTCGTACCCAAGAAGAGACATCGTACGCCCGTCTCCTGTCTGAAAAGATGAGTTCATTTTTCATACTAAAAAATGTAGAAAATAAAACTACGTTGACTTAACATAAATCGACTAAATTGGTACTTCAAGTAGACCCGAAATTTACAAACTCAGAATCCCTGTTCATTGAAGGATAAAGGTTTTTTTTATTTTTTTATCATCTCTCTTTAGTGAATTGGCCAAGGGGTGGCGCGCGGCACAAAAGTGCCGCCGTCACCCCTTCGCGACGCGCTTAGCGGCATTTATTCGCCGCTAAGCGTAAACCGGTGGTCTAGATCTCTCATGCCCCACTGACAGGGCGGGGAACCGCCGTGTTTACATCGGCGGTTCCCCGTTCTTTCTCTGTTGCCGCTCATCGCGGCTCGCCGGCAGACATCGGGTCCGCCCGAGCCGCGGGCACACTCCCCAGGAGTGCGGCGGGCGCGCGCACGCCCCCTGGTGGCCAAATGCGAATCGCCGCTTATTTACGGCGATTCGCGCAGCGCTTCCCCACTGCCGCCGTGAAAACACGGCGCGCGGTGGGGAACCGGTTAAGTGATTTCTCTCTACTATTTTTTTATTTTTTTTGGAAATAGGAAGTTACTTGTCCCTAAGACTCAAACATTTAAAGCCCAGATGAACTTCATGGTTAAATCAGCTAAATACAATTCAGTTGCATCAAAATAAAAGATGTAAAAAATCATACTTTTTACTTGAGTAGAAAAGTCTGTCCTCTGCCCGCATGCTACAGAGAAGAACCCATGCTCTTTGTGTGGAAGCAGTTGTTTCTCTGCAGAGTTTTAACATCATTTAGTAAAGCTAATGCTCCCTATTTACTTTTATAACCAAAACATGCATCCACATTTTATAAGAAATTGTTATGGCATTGTCTTGAAACATACAAAAATATATTTGGTTTGCATATTATCTTTACCCTTACTATTTGTGTTTGTACCAGGAGCTCCTGCTGTGGTGGTGGCAATTATCCTTGCCGTTAACAAAGATCTGTATGAGCTTAAAATAAGTGATCCATATCCTAATGGGGCAGCAGATTATTTGTAAGTGCAGAAAATAATTATTTTGTTTTTCTTTTATATTTTTTACTAGCTGTGCAAGTTTAAATAAATTACCAGTAAAAAAAAAAAAAATCGAATGTATATGTAGAATTTTATTGTTTCTGGTTCAAAGACTACGTCATGGTAAAGAGAATGTACCGATTTTGTATTTCTTTTCCTTAAAGTGGTTGTAAAAGCAGAGTTTTTTTTTTTATCTTAATGCATTCTATGCATTAAGATAAAAAACCTTCTGTGTGTAGCAGCCCCCCTGAGTCCCATCTCTATCCAGTGATGTACACGAGTGCCTCGGCTGTCTGGGACTCTCCTCCTGATTGGCTGAGACACAGCAGCTGTGCCATTGGCTCCTGCTGCTGTCAATCAAAGTCAGTTAGCCAATCAGGAGAGAGACGGGGTGGAGCCTAAATGTGGCTATGTTCTGAATGGAAACACAGAGCTGCAGCTGGGCTCGGGTGCCCCCATAGCAAGCTGCTTGCTGTGGGGGCACTCCTCAGGAGGGAGGGGCCATGAGCACTGAAGAGAGACCCGAGAAGAGGAGGATCTGGGCTGCTCTGTGGAAAACCACTGCACAGAGCAGGTAATTATGAAATGTTTGTTATTTTTAAAGAAAAATACAAGACTTTAGTATCACTTTAATATGCTTATAATTGTAAAAAAATATATATTTTTCAAACTAGTGTTAATCAGGTAAATATTAATTAAACTCTGGAAACTATGAGTCAACTCAAGGCCTGAAAATACAGGTTTGCAGTCTGTTTGTATGCAAGCAAATAAATACACCAAAAAAACTATTCAGTATAAATGATTAAATATGAATTCATATTTTACCTTTTCTAATTCCAATTAGCAGTTATTGGATAAGTTCACCTTTAAAAAAATAAATAAATACACATTTTTTTGCAGGTGTAATGCCACGCTCCTGCAGACTGTCTGATACTGTACCTCCGATACGGGCAGGCAATTACAGAATGGTTGGGAACTCTATGAACTACCTGGAGCAGTTATCAGCGCCCTGGTAGTTAATTGAGAACTACAAGCCACCAGCTACAAAAGCTGATGCTACTTGTAGTTCATTGATTCACAGTGATCTGTGATTCAATGATGCACTCTCTTTGAATTGTGACAGTGAGTGTGGAGAAAAGATCCCTGGCTCGCTGTCACAAGAAAGGGAGGGGGTCGGGTGGGTGGGGGGGGGGGCAGATGCTGAACATGTTACATGTTACGCCCTAAATATGGGTGTAACATGTAACATGTTTAGAAAGGTGAACTTATCCTTTAAGGCCTCACACTCCTTTCACGTATTTTCTGGCTATTCTTCCCCGCTTTGCTGGAAAAATAATTGTTGTATACTGAGTTCAATAGCTCAATCTGAAATGTAAACAATTACAGTACATGAGTTATCAGTGACTCATCAGTACATCAGGTCATGGGGATGTCAGTGCATTGCTGCACAGCTTAGTAAAGCAAATAGTGATGAAATAGTAACTCATTTAACACCTTACCAACCAATAAGTTGGCCATACATTAATAATTCTTTTTGTTCAGCCAGATGGATAGGGGACTCACTCTCCCTGTGCTATTGTGTTCTGATGGTGGGAAGACTTCCCTCCCATCAGAATACACTAATCAGTGCTGCCAACTATAGTTAGCAGCACTGATTGTTCAGGAAAACCTTAACAAGCTGGTTGTACAGAAGTTGATTGATAGATCGACTTCTGTACAACCAGCCTGCCCATACACAGATCAAAATTCGACTGGACTCTGCTGAACCGGCCAAATCTCCATCCATCTATGGCCACCCTTAGAGTAGATATCCCCATCAAGTAGCTATCCAAAGACCCCTTCACAAGAAGGATAGGAGGATGGAAATCCTACAGTATTGGGTAAATATTATGTTTTCCAGGCTTACATATCAGACTTTATCAGGTACTGAGGGCAGTGCATAAAATCTAGAAATATTGTGCTTACTAAATATCCAAGTGTTGTTTTTCAATAATCTGAATAATTCCAGAAACGATTATGGCTGACCTGGTTGTTGATTAGCTAATTAGGCATTTGTAAGATGTGAAGAAAAGACACTGCACACATTATTTATATAAAAAAAGATAATTCTACTTCAACTTGAATTATAATTTTACATACAATAATAGCACAAATGCCATGTGTTTCCTCTCATTTCAGCTGCTGGATGAAAGACATTATATACTGGATCACAGTAGTTGGATACTTTTGTATAATATTTCTGCTGAATGTCAGCATGTTTGTGGTGGTTCTTATACAACTCTGCCGCATTAAAAAACAAAAGCAGCTAGGCTACCAGAGAAAAACTCTGCTCCAAGATGTCCGCAGTGTGGCCGGCATTACCTGCCTTCTTGGTATTACATGGGGCCTCGGCTTCTTTTCCTTTGGACCGGGGAAAACTGTCATCCAGTACTTGTTCACCATCTTCAACTCATTGCAAGGTTTGTTCTTCTTCTACAGTTCTTCTTGGGTGAAAACCTTGGGCCATACAACTAAATACAAAGCTACAATATTTTTATTTGAATTGTTCCTACAAACCAGTGTATGGGTAATTCCGCTAAGGCTCAATTCACACTTGTAATTCGCACGCAAAATCGCGCTAAAAATCATGTGACTTTGGAGTCGCACAAGAATGGAGTCTAAACCAGTTTTAAGAGTCCTACACCTCAGTCCACTGCAAAGACAAGATAGTGACAACACAATTCACTATTTCAGCTTTGTATTTTCTGGAGTCACCTGCTTGCTTACTGATCTATGAAAGAGCATATATTTGCTGCTGATGTGCTCGCTGAGTGCTTTTTCCTGTAAGTGGCCTTGACACCTAGCCTTCAGTGCTTGAAAATATCTTAATATTTGGCAGCACTGTGCAATGCAATAAAACCTTGTTGGCTTACAGTGCACATAACATCATACACTTAAATTGACTAATACTGTGCTGGGATGTGGGAAGATAGTATAAAACAGTATAATATTTTTAGTATTGAGTAAATTCAGGATATATATACTAGCAATATTTTTTTTAAAAGATTTCAGCATATTTTAATGTAAGCTTAATTGGACTAAAGGGTGGTTTTAAATATTTTACTTCCACATTAAACTAAACTTATACTCCATTTCAACTTTCAAAAGCCCTGCTATGAGCAGATACCACAATATGCCACCTAGCACCTTTATTAATCATAAAAACCTCTTCTGTCTTACAGTCTCACTGGTCAGTAGAACGGCTGTTGACCAAGCTCAGTCATGAAGTTTGGCCCCATTAACAAAGTGAAACTAAATCACTGAAGGTTACAGTAGAAGTCTTAATGACCAGGCATCTAGAAGTGTCTGCTCTTAGGCTGGCCATACATTATACAATTTCCGTGTGCAATTTTTCTTTAAATTTACCAAAAACATATATAATATAAGTTCAGACCGAAACATTTTTAATTTGTATCCAATCAGGCAGACCCTTGCACTACATAGTTTAAGATTGTATAATGTATAGCTAACCTTAGGCAGGAAGTGTATTTTTAAGAACATAAAAAGTAGTAGTATAGGTTAGTTGTCAAATTTGGATGGTTAGGCTGAATTTGCCAACAATGAACCCATATTTGGTTATAAAATAGCTGGGAAATGAGATGTTAGCCCATTGGATCCTTAAGATCACCACTGACTAAATTTTTTTTTAAGATCAGGTCAAGTACTGCACTTGGGTTAGACAGTCCATTCTTTGTATACAGTACACTATACTCTCCCTATGCCCATGATCTTCGCTGCATTTATCTTCTTGGATCAACAGCTTTCACTGCCCACGCTGTCATTGCAGCAGTCGGGGAATTTGAAAGCCATGGCCTTCTTCCTCTTCTTTCCTTGGGATGCTCCGGCAGATCAGAGCATTGAGCGCTGGCACTTGACCATTTTGACCAATCTGAATCATTCTGATCCATCTCGGTATCCCTAAGGAAAGAAGGGGAGGAAAACTGCAACTTTCAAAGCCCCAAGCCGCTGAACCAGTTACATTGACAGTGAAAGCTAACCATTCACGGAGATAAATGCAGCATGGATAGGGGAGGGGGGCAAAGTGAATTAAATTTTTTGTGATAAGGGGATAACTTAGACTTTTAGGCCTTATGCATACAGGCTTATGGATTTAAGTACCAAATATGCTGCAATTTTTCTTCCAGAACTTGGCAGAAAAAATGGTTCTAATGTCAAGTATGTACATGTGTTTATGTGCATATGTATACGCATTTATGAGTGATAGTGTTGAGCATAAATGCATGCTATTGGCCAGAATAGTATTCTGGTAATTTAAACACATTTACACTCATACGTGCAGATTTATGCATTTTTATTATCGTATGTTCATAAATTATGCTTGCAAGCTCTACCCCAGATGCAGCTTTGGTGCATTTTTTTATGCCTTTAAACACATCTAAATGCCAAAAGTGCATGTCTACATAGGCTAACATGGAACTGTGTTTAGAGACATAATAAAAATATGCTGTATGTTGGTAAAAGCAGCATTTTTTATGCACACATGCATGAGGCATTATTCATTTAGCCTATAAATCGATAAAACCTGGTCTATTAGAGAAAGACAGCATTTATCTTGAGAACATATTCTTTAACACTATAGCTCTTGTTACATTAGTTTACCTTCTTCATCTGTAAATTTCTAAAATTTTTACACAATTTATTTTTTAATTTATATTTATTTATTTATAAGTCTTTATAAATATCAATTTAAATACCATGATAAATACCACGCCAATTTGCTGCATGCCCCATTTTTATGATCACTGCTCATTGAGGTAATAGGGTAATACTATAGACTCTAGAAACTTCTTATCATATCATGATTCCAATAACATATCTTTCTTAGGTTTCTTCATATTTTTCTTCTACTGCGTGGCAAAGGAAAATGTCCGCAAACAATGGAGACGATATCTTTGCTGTGGAAAGCTCAGACTGGCTGAAAACTCTGGTAAGGTTTTTAACTGATTGAAATACGTAAACCTCATCTCGAGACAATTTTTTTTTTTTTTTTTTGGATAGAGTGGGGCTGGTTAGAGCAGTTTACAATTCTGTGTCTGTCTACAGAAGAGGAAATGGGCAAAAAATTCCCAGATGGTGGCAAGGACAAATAAAAACAATGTTTAATTTCAGGGAAATTAAAAAAGGTAGGATCTCTCTTTGATTGCTTAAATGTAATCATTGGGGAAATTTCCCCTTACTCTTTCCAGGTGATGGGGGTAAGACAGAATAGGAAGTGAAGGGAATCTCTCCAGACAGCATTTCAAAACCAACAGGGGTCTTAGGGCTCTTTCACGCGAGCGGAGCCGGCGGATGACAGGACAGTCTCTGTGCAGAGGCTGACTTGTCACAGCTCCATTCTCCTCTATGGAGGATCGGATGAACATGGACCGTCTGTCCGTGTTCATCTGATCCGATCCGCCAGGCGGATGGAAAATAGGGTTTCCATCCGTCTGTTTTTCGCAGATCGGAGCGGATTGGATGTCAGCGGACATGTCACCACTGACATCCGTCGCTCCATAGAGGACAATGGAGCATCCGTTCAGGTCCGCCTGAAAAACTGACAGGCGGACCCAAACGATCCGCTCATGTGAAAGGGGGCTAAGCCTTTACCACCCTGATTAAAGTTTAAAAAAAGATTGGGCTTTAGAACCATAAAAGAATATCCAGTTATAATGTTTGAAAATCTAGAGGGAATTAAAATTTGTTGAACTCCAAGCACAAAAGCGTTCATATAAATTTTATTCCTCAATAGCCCCAAAAGGATAAAAGTCTATTATGTGTGCACAAATGTCTTTGCAACCCTAGATATTACCTTACCACGAAAAAGTAGCAGTGACATCATCACTGTGCTGCACATACCCTTTGCAGAGAGGAGTGCTGTGAGAGAGGCCTAGCAGGAGAGAACCAATAGGAAGGTGAGAGGAGTGTAGGATAGGGATGTTAGAGGGTCTGTGGTTGGGGGGAGGGATGGGGGGGTCTAAGGGTTGGAGTTCAAAATTCAAGGGGGAGATAGTGTTGGTTCTAAGAAAATATTATTTCTCTTACGTTCACTGACAGACGCAGCCCTTCATTTGACAAGTGGGGTTTATGCACATCCTACCAGGAGTAGACTAGGCAAATAGAAAGAAAGCAAGCTGACCCCTCCCAGGGGGCCGTCCTCACTCCAGCATATAACCCCCTGCTCTGTACAGCATATCAGTTTTTTTATGCCTAGTGCAAGGATTTAGACCTGGTTCCCTTATGGGATCTGCGGTTTCCCATTTTTTTCACTGCTTTTCTCAAGCTATCTGATGAAGACTGCTATAAAGAAGCCGGCTGGGGCATAGAGGATATCCAGAATCCTGAACTTTCCCCAGCACGGCCGACAGATGCGAGCTACCCTTAGCCTTGGTGGGGTCCGCCGCATCGTGCCCGTTCCGTGCGGGTGGCCAGTGGGTGATCCCCACGTGCGCCCAATGACCAGACTCTGTTCCCGTCCAGGGGCCTTTTGGCCTGCAGCATCCCTCTCCGGCAGTGGGAGGAAGGTCTGCAACCGGGTGGCTACCCGTTGGTCTGGTGAGTGACCCCCTCTCTCCCCCCTAGGGGCATGGAGGGGGGCTGGGCGGATTTTAGCAGTCTGGGCCAGCCTGGTGGAGGGTTTCTTCTAGGGCTCAGGGTCCCCCTGGGTGTCCTCGCTCCCCTCCTGCACCCCCTCCCCCGCACTGCACCTCGCGCCTTAGAGTCGCCATTTTGTGGCGGATCGCCGCAATTTTGCCGTAGCCGCGCCCATTTTGTTGGTGATTTTGGCCTCTAGTGACGAGCGGTGACCATTTTGCTGTAGTTGCGGCCTGCATACAGGCTTTTGGCCTCTTGTGACCGCTCGGCGGCCATGTTTTTTGTGCCTGGGAAGAAAAACGTGCGGCTAAGCCGATACTTCCTCTTTCACACTGGGACAGCGTGGACGGCACAGGCGGCGCAGGCTCTCTGACTGGCGGTCACTAGCACTCCTACTGGGACTTAGCGCTTGAGAGGCAACAAACAGCATGTATAGCTGGGCTCTCCCTGGGGTGCTGGTAGCGGTGGGTGCAGTCCTCCTGGGTGTCCTCCATGGTTGATCTGTGGGGCAGCGGTGGGGCTGCATTGTGGGGGTGTCAGGGCGTTTCTGCCTGTCAATGTCCGGTGGCGCAATGGCGGCTGAACCTGCGGGTCCTTCCAAGGAGGAGCCAGCGGAAGCGCAAACTGTGCTGGGGACTCTGGTGTCCCTTGACCAGTTAAGATCGGTTTTTGGGGAATTTTTTCCCTGGGAGGTGCCGGGCCGTGCTACGGGGGCCCCTTAAAAGCGTCCACCTCCTCCACCTTCATCGGGGGGAGGAGTCTGAACTGGAAGTGGCCTCAGTGGTCACGGGGACCCGTATGGAGCTCTCAGAGGGTGAGCTGGGGCTCTCGGACAGCGAGGGAGACCAGGGGACCTCAGTAGCGCGCGAGAAGGCGCTGGTGGCCCTACTGATCGATAATATTTGTGTGTCCTTGTGACTGGACCAAGCAGGGGAGTCGCAGGAGACTGCATACGTTTGTGGGTCTTTTAAGCCATCTAGGTCCCCTAGGACTTACCCTTATGATCAATTCTTTGACCAACTGGTCTATAAGGAATGGCAATGTCTGCGGAATTCCTTCGCCCTGCCAAAACGTTACGCTATACGCTACCCATTTGAGGATAGTTTTGAGAAGAGGTGGGCGTCCCCCGCTGTGGACCCTCCAGTGGCTCGCCTGAATAAGGCAACGACCATCACCTTGGAGAGGTCCCCCTCTTTTAAGGACCCGGCTGATAGGCGGACGGAGGCGGTGTCTAAAGCACTGTTCTTGTTGGCGGGGTCAGCCATGAGACCAGCTCTGGCGTCTGCTATGGCGGCACAATCTCTTACCGAATGTGCGACTGAGTTGCACAACAAGTTGAGCTGCGGGAGGTCGCTTAAGGCATCGCAGTGAGCAGAGCATCTGATAGAGGGTCTTCGGTACCTGTGTGACGCAGCTTTGGACCTACTTCCCATGTTGTCTAAAATGTCTGTTTTCGCAGTCATTATCAGACGGGTGCTGTGGTTACGCTGTTGGTCGGGTGACCACGCGTCTAAGAAGGGTCTCACGGATCTCCCATTTCAGGGCGGTCGACTCTTTGGGGCACAGTTGGATGAAATCATTAAGGATTTCACTGGAGGGAAGAGTACTCCCGGAGCCCAGGCGGCGGGAGTTCCGCCGTAAGCAGGGTCCTACTTCGGGTCAGAGGAGGTTTTTTCGTGCTCCCGGTGCAGCGGGCAAGGGTTCCGGTAAACGGCCCTGGCAGCGTAAGAGCGAAAAGGTGGAGGATAAGTCCTCCACCGCATGATGGGTTGCCCCCACTCGATACTCGGGTGGGGGGAGTCTTCTGGGTTTCGCAGACAGGTGGACTGCCCGCATTTCTGACCGGTGGGTGCAGGAAGTGGTGTCCTCCGGGTACAGGATAGAGTTCAGCACTCTACCCCCAGACAGGTTCTTCCCATTGAACTTGAGACTCCCTCAGGGGCGTCGGGAGGCTCTCCTAGAGGCTGTTCAGAAGCTCTCCGAGCAAGGGGTAATTGTTCCGGTACCTCCGCTGGAAAGGTCCCGCGGCTTCGATTCAAATCTTTTTGTGGTACCCAAAAAGGGTGGAGTCAGGCCAGTTCTGGACTTAAAAGCGCAAAACCACGTTGTGAAGGTGCGAAAATTCAGAATGGAATCTGTCCGTTCGGTCGTGGCCGCCCTGCACCTAGGGGACTTCATGGCGTCTCTGGATATCAGGGGCGCGTACCTCCATGTTCCCATTTGTCTCCGACACCAGCGTTTCCTGCGCTTTGCGGTGGGAGATCTACATTACCAATTTGTGGCACTTCCCTTTGGTCTGGCCTCGGCTCCTCGGGTGTTCACCAAACTGGTGGCCCCGGTGCTGGCGCTATTGAGGCAGAGAGGCATTGCAGTGGTAGCATACCTCGACGACTTACTCCTGCGAGCGGAGTCTGTTTCGGCCCTGGAGGAGAATGTGGCTATCACCATGGCCTCGTTGAAAGACTTCGGCTGGCTGATCAACCTGCAGAAGTCGACGTTGACCCCATCCTGTCGACTGGAATATCTGGGTCTGATTCTGGACACGGAGCAGGTGAAAGTGTTCATGCCTCCGGCCAAGTTACTAACACTGCAAGCAGCGGTGCGAACCCTGCTGTCACGCCAGTGGTCCTCCTTACGGTTCTGTATACGGGTGTTGGGGCTCATGGTTTCAGCATTCGAGGCGATACCTTATGCCCAGAGTCACACTTGGCTCCTGCAGCGAGCGATTCTGTCACGGTGGAACAAGTCTCAGCTATCTCTGGACCAGCTGATCAGATTGGATCATCAGACCAGAGGATCGTTGACCTGGTGGCTTCGGGCCCCAGCTCTCACGTTGGGGAAGTCTTTCCTCTCCCTGAATTGGTTGATAGTCACGATGGACGCCAGCCTATCAGGCTGGGGGGGTCCTGGGGCAGCTGTCTGCTTAGGGCCATTGGTCGGCGCAGGAATCCCGCCTTCCGATAAATGTGCTGGAGCTGAGGGCAATCAGGCTCTGCCTCTCCCACTGGACGGTAAGGCTGCACGGCCTCCTGGTTCGGGTTCAGACAGACAACGCCACGAAGGTGGCGTACGTGAACCATCAGGGCGGCATGAGGAGCTCGGCAGCGGCTGCGGAAGCGGCTCTCATTCTGCGATGGCCAGAACTTCACGTGCCGGCAATCTCCGCCATTTACATTCCGGGCGTAGAAAATTGTCAGGCGGACTTTCTCAGTCGCCAGACACTGGATCAGGGGGAATGGTCCCTACATACAGAGGTGTTCCGCTAGATTTGCCACAAGTGGGGCATGCCAGACGTGGACCTCATGGCGTCCAGGTTCAATCACAAGGTGCAGACCTTCGTGAGCAGAACAAGGGACCCGTTGGCGGTCGCCACGGACGCGTTAGTAGCGACTTTGGGTTGGTATCGGTTCCTGTATGCCTTCCCTCCCATCAAGCTTCTACCACGGCTACTGCGCAGGGTAGAAGCGGAGGGAATCCCGACAATCCTGGTAGCTCTGGATTGGCCTCGGCACCCTTGGTACACCGATGTGGTGCAGATGGTGACAGATGTTCCTTGGCGTCTTCCACTGCGCGAAGATCTGCTGTCACAGGGACCCATCCTGCACCCTGCTTTACCCTCGCTGGCTTTGACGGCTTGGCTATTGAGTCCCAGGTGCTGAGGGATAGGGGTGTCTCTGACTCCGTGATCCCTACCATGCTTAACCACTTCAATACCGGGCACTTAGAACACTTCCCGCCCAGACCAATTTTCAGCTTTCAGTGCTGTTGCGATTTGAATGAGAATTGCGCGGTCGTGCGACGCTGTACCCAAACAAAATTTTTATCATTTTGTTCCCACAAATAGAGCTTTCTTTTGGTGGTATTTGATCGCCTCTGCGTCATTTCTGATCACCGCTATAAACAAAAAAAGACCGAAAATTTTGAAAAAAAAATAAAATTTTTCTTTGTTTCTGTCAAAAAAATTTGTATAAAGTACATTTTCTCCTTCACTGACGGGCACTGATGTGACTACACTGATGGGCACTGATGAGGCTACACTGACGGGCACTGATGAGGCAGTACAGATTGGCACTGATGAGGTGGCACTGATAAAGTTGCACTGATGATGGGGCACATATGCAGCAATGATGGGCGGCACTGACAAGCAACACTGACGGGCACTGATACGTGGCACTGATATGCGGCACTGATGGACACTCCTAGGCGGCACTGATAAGTAGCA
>BLSH010502800.1:686321-702629 GCA_018402905.1 Glandirana rugosa
ACACAGAATGTTTTGGTTTTATATTACATCGTTTCCTGTGTCATAAATTCTTTGTAAATGATTCCGTTCTATTACCTAGTAAAAGTCCCCGAGTTACCTAGTGTTTTTCCACCAGTATACCAGAGATAATTACCCCAGAACCCTCTCACTACGAGTCCAACTCATCCGTTCACTCCACGAGACGAACATAAGAGAAAGAGAGAAAAACGTCCCCTGTATACTACTCACGGAGTTTAATTAACAAAAATCCCCCAATAAATTTTACATTAATATAATTTTCCTGACAAAATAGTCGCATAGTAAAAAGGATTTTCTTTCTAGAGAAGTTTCCCCGTCGTTTGTGTCTTGTGCCTTTTTGTGATCCATTGAGCCCCTGAAAATGATCCATTATCTTGCCTTAGTAAATGTTTCTTAAATACTGTGTCCTTTGCTACATTATATTTTGGTTTTGTAAGACACAATGGGGTCCATTTATAAAGGTTTTCACACACGATTGACACAACTTTCCCCAAAGATTCCCCATTTTTCTAATTTGATTTATTTGGTGAAATGTTTGATTCCTGGGTGAAAGATGTGTAAATTTTGAATGAAAACATTTATAAAGACCCCTTAAAGTTTGGTCTTTTCACAAGCATACTTTTTATCATTAAAGGCAATGTTTTCAAAGAAAGAAATGGAGTTACCTTCATGCCTCAGAATGGAGAAGTCCAACTGCAGGAATTTCCAGGAAGACCACCCACCAGGAATGGAGATCACCAGAGAACTTCTATGAGAAGGACTAACCGTGGCAGTGTGCATTTTGTTGATCAAATCTAGTTTTTCTTTTTACTCCTATGACTTGAAATTTTATTTCTCCATGTGTGAGAAACATTAGCTGTCCTATAACTACATTCATTGAACGTAGCTGCCTTGGACTATCAAGAACAGCTGAAATTCACTTTTTTTGGATAGGACGGATAGGACGGTCGCTCCTCTTTTTTTTTTAAGTGTCTTTGGAGTTAGCCAAGGTGGACAGAAGGCATGGGCATATAAAATTGCGTTTGTGTTGCTTGTCTGATGCATTGCTCAACCGACAATATTCTCCTTTACTGTTTATATATATATATATATATATTTAATTTATATATTGTCAGTTTTATTATAGATGTACAGTTTCATGTTGAAAACTAGATCTGTGAGATGTATGAAATAGCCAAAAAAGTTTCTAATCCAACTGCAGATTTCTTGAAACTCAGTTACTCTGGAAATAGGTGCATGTCCTCCCTGCAGTCATTTACATGTTGCAACTGACACAGCATGGTTTATTCTTCTTGTGCTGTAATTGTAACAGCTGCTTAATATCTGACTGTCATTTTAAAAAGAAAATCGAAATATGCAGAGGAAACCTGATTCATCATGAAAATGATTATCTAGTGGGAATGTACCCTTGTTTCTAAAGTAACTACTTACCTGAAAACAAAAGAAAATTAATCTGGGTAGCAATATCCTTTGAAGCAGGCCTTCTACAGAAATGACAGCACCCCCTGGGGAAAAAAATAACAATTAAAAAAAATACAAAATTTAAAAGAATTAAAGAAAAACTCACCTTGGTATTCAGCTCCTGCTGTTTCAAGGAGGCACAGGTGAATTCACTGTGGGTCACCATTGCATGCAACAGGAGAGGTGGGTGCTCCAGAAGCCACAAGAATGTACTTTTGGGATGGAGCACATTCAGCTCCTGCTGCTTCAGGTAGGCACAGGTGAATTCACTGTGGGTCACCATTGCATGCAACAGGAGAGCTGGATGCTCCAGAACCCACAAGAATGTACTGCTTCATTGTGATGGAGCACATTTTTCTGGGATCTCATGACCCAGCTCTCTCGATTTCTGACAATGAGGCATGTGAAGTCACCTGCACCTCCCAGAAGTGTTGGAAGGCGAGTTCCAAAGTTTTTGTTATTCTTAAAATGTTCTATTTTGTGTTTAGGTAACTTTATTTCATACAGGCAGCGTGGAGCTATCATTAAGGCGGACCTTCTATGTAAGGTCATCTTTATAGGAAATTACCTGTACCCAGGAAAATCATAGTCTGTCATTACTGAATTCTTCAAAATGCTACTTGCCTAGATATTATGGGGCTAATTTACTAAAGGTACATAGACTGCGCACTTTGCAAGGGCAGTTGCTCCAGAGCTTAGTAAATGAGGTAAAGCTTCACTTTGCAATGAATACCCAATCACTTGCAAGGAAAAAAAAAAGAAACAGCATTTTTGCTTGCATATGACTGGATGATGGAAGTCAGCAGAGATTCCCTTCATTTACTAAGCTCCAGGAACGT
Source organism: Glandirana rugosa (assembly GCA_018402905.1). NCBI lineage: Eukaryota > Metazoa > Chordata > Amphibia > Anura > Ranidae > Glandirana > Glandirana rugosa. Next base: position 688,640 of record BLSH010502800.1, read on the forward strand.
GCAGTCAGGGGAGGCAGGTGAGGCTCTGAACATAAAAAAAAAAAAAGATCAAGCTTTGAATCCTACCCCACCACTGGTCAAAATTTGGGGCTCCTCGCACCTATGGTTTTAGAGATACAGGGCTCCTTGCGCAGCCTGTCAAAAGCTACATACAGTGCGGCCAGTTTAAATACAAGCTGGCCCAAGCTGTTTGCAGCAGACTGAGAGGATGAGCTCACAGTGCCTCTGACTTTTTGTCAGAGGCACTGAGCTCAATGGACAGCTTGGAACCTTGGATCAATGGTAATGCACCATTGGTCAAAGCTGTCCAATAAAAATGCTGCAGTGGAGGCTCTCCTCTCACTGCAGTGTCATAGAAGGGGGCATATGTCTAAAAGCTCCCTTCCAGCCCAGCCCTCTTAACTACAAGGAAAAAACATGGGTTTATGGGTATAATAAGGTTTTACCCATAATCCCATGTTTATCTCACACAGTTAAGAGGGAGAATGAGAATCTGCTGCTGCTGAACAAGCTAAACAATATATTAGTATGCTATATGCTATAACATAATAATTTATTATTTATCTATTTACTGTGAAATTACTGGTTTGAAGTCATAACGTCAAACTACAGTAATTTGTCTGTTAAGCCACCTGCTTAACAGTTTTTTAAAATATAGTAAATTACCTTAAAAACAATATACAGTATAATGATTATTTGTATAATACTTACTTATGGTAATTAACCATTTGCCACCCAGGCCAATTCTGACACTTCTCTCCTACATGTAAAAATCATAATTTTTTTGCTACAAAATTACTCAGAACCCCCAAACATTATATATGTCTTTAGCAGACACCCTAGAGAATAAAATGGTGGTCGTTGCAGCTTTGTATGTCACACTGTATTTGCGCAGTGAGAATCAAATACGTAACTTGTGAACATGTAACCTGTGTGTATCTGGCTCTGATACTAGCCAGTGCCTCACCAGCCACTCACCTCACCGCACGTCCCTGCTAAGCTCTGGAGCAACTGCATTTGCAAAGTGCACAGTCTCTTTGCCTTTACTAAATCAACCCCTATGTTGATCCAAAAGTTTTGGTTATTTCTGACTCTGACTGAATTCTGACTATCTTCTTGTTTTACTAGAATCATGCTTGTCAGGGCTGTGAATTAAAGTAATGAGGTGAGAAACAACCAGATGACTATCATTTTTTACAAGAAAATCAGCAATGACAGCCTCTTTATCTCAATACAGATTACCTTTAAATTGAACTTGCCATTATTCCTAATATAGCAATGCATATCACGTTTCTGATGATGGCAGGCACCAAGTGCCCCCTTGGAAACAACCAATAGCCCTGGCTCATGTTAAATGTAAATAAGCATTTTCAAAGTTAAATGCTGTGACTTCCCTCCCTCCACATTGCATATTTTAAAGTAAGAAGTTCTATGCTAAGGGAACACAGAAACATCTTTGACACAAAATAAAGATATAGGGGTTGATGTACTAAAACTGGAGAGTGCAAAATCTGGTGCAGCTCTCCATAGAAATCAATCAGCTTCCATTTTTTTTTTTGTCAAAGCTTAGCAGAACAAACTGAAGTTAGAGGCTGAATGGTTACCGTGTGCAGCTGCACCAGATTTTGCACTCTTCAGTTTTAGTAAATCAATCTCCTAGTCAGGTACACTAAGGTGCCTGCTATGAAATGTTCAACAGATGTTACTATGGAAGGAGTAGTGGCATGTTCATTTTGAGCAGAAGTTTCATAATATTCAGTGATGATATGTAGGCCTTAATTTTTTTCTTAATACATGTAATCAAGTACCTGATTGAAGTGATCAGGTAAACAAAAACCAACACTGCCACCTACCAGAAAGTTTGTTATCTTTTTACATAAATTGTTATTAGTGATTTGGGAGTTAGATGCGTAAAAAATATTGGTACGATAATAAAAATGCAAGGTCTTTATTTAGGATATTGTGTGCAAAAAAACACAAACTGTATTTGCATATTTGCACATATATATGTTAGGCTAATATCTGGTACATATGAGCACTAGACATTGTCAGCAATAGCACCACATGCCTAAAAACATTGCATACATTTATAATGTTTTTACTTAAGCAACATTTAAGGAAAGCACCATTCAGTCAATAGGAATGAAGTTTTATGATTTTAGTTTTGCCTGAGCCTGCTAGTGGTATGTAACAGATAGATACCATAGATAATAATGGGATATTTAACTTAAAGGCTAATTGCATTTTTATACACATTTTTGTCTTTGATATTCTGGTCCAGGGCAGAAAAATAATAAACTTTGTAATCTATTGGATAAACACTATTATACAGGGACTTGACGTTTCTACTGGGGCCAGTTGAGAGTCTTGGAATTTTGCTTGTTGCCTCGTGGAAACTGTAAAAACATTATAATTCATTATTTGTGATTGTCAGCTTCCCCAGTGGTCCTTCATGAGGTCTGAGATATGCATACTTACAGTGAGGGAAGAAAGTATTTGATCCCCTGCTGATTTTATATGTTTGCCTACTGACAAAAAATGTTCAGTATATAATTTTAATGGTACTTTAAAAGTGAGAGACAGAAAAACAACAAAAAAATAAAGAAAAACGCATTAAAAAAAAATGAATTGATTTGCATTTTAATAAGTGAAATAAGTATTTGACCCCTTCGCAAAACATGACTTAGTACTTTGTGGCAAAACTCTTGTTGGCAATCACAGAGGTCAGACATTTCTTGTAGTTGGCCACCAGGTTTACACACATCCCAGAAGGAATTTTGTCCCACTCCTCTTTGCAGATCCTCTTCAAGTCATTAAGGTTTCGAGGCTGACATTTGGTAACTCAAATCTTCACATACTTTCTATGGGATTAAGGTCTGAAGACTGGCTAGGCCACTTCAGGACCTTAATGTGCTTCTTTTTAAGCTACTCCTTTGATGCCTTGGCCGTGTGTTTTGAGTCATTGTCATGCTTGAATACCCATCCATGTCCCATTTTCAATGCCCTGGCTGAGGGAAGGAGGTTCTCACCCAAGATTTGATGGTATATGACATTATCCATCGTCCCTTTAAAGCGGTGAAAGTGTCCTGTTCCCTTAGCAGAAAAACACCCCCAAAGCATAATGTTTTCACCTCCATGTTTGATGGTGGGGATGGTGTTCTTGAGGTTATAGGCAGCATTCTCCAAACACAGTGAGTTGGGTTGATGCCAAATATCTAGATTTTGGTCTCATCCGACCACAACACTTTCATCCAGTTCTCTTCTGAATCATTCAGATGTGCATTAGCAAACTTCAGACAGAGCTGTACATGTGCATTCTTGAGCAGGGGGGCCTTGCAGGCTCTGCAGGATTTCAGTCCTTCATGGCGTAGTGTGTTACTAATTGTTTTCTTGGTGACTATGGCCCCAACTGCTTTGAGATCAGTGACAAGATTCTCCCGTTTAGTTCTGGGCTGATTCCTCACCGTTCTCATGATTATTGAAACACCACAAGGTGAGATCTTGCATAGAGCCCCAGACCGAGGGAGATTGACAGTTCTTTTGTGTTTCTTCCATTTGCGAATAATCGCACCAACTGTTGTCACACCTCTCGCCAAGCCGCTTGGTTATGGCCTTGTAGCCCATTCCAGCCTTGTGTAGGTCTACAATCTTGTCCCTGACATCCTTGGACAGATCTTTGGTCTTGGCCATGGTGGAGAGATTGGAATCTGATTGAGTGATTGCTTCTGTGGACAGGCGTCTTTTATACAGGTAACAAGTTGAGATTAGGAGCACTCCCTTTAAGAGAGTGCTCCTAATCTCCGCTCGTTACCTGTATAGAAGACACCTGGGAGCCAGAAATCTTGCTGATTGATAGGGGATCAAATACTTGTTTTGCTCATTAAAATGCAAATCAATTTATAACTTTTTTGAAATGCATTTTTCTGGATATGTTTGTTGTTATTCTGTCTCTCACTGTTAAAATAAACCTACCATTAAAATTATAGACTGATCATTTCTTTGTCAGTGGGCAAACGTACAAAATTAGCGGGGGAACAAATACTTTTTTCCCTCACTGTACATTTGTCCAAGCTGGACCAATGTAAGTAGTGTATGCAATAACAACATGGCGTTCAGCTTTAACACTCAATAGTGAACTGCTCCACTGATTTCACTGCTATACATTCCTTCTATTGCATGAGACTACATGTTTCATGATTCTTGGCAATTTATTCCTGTCCTTGGGCATAATGATGAACTGAGTAGTTTGGGAAGCAGAGCTGGTAATAGAGCAGGTAAGCTTAACATCATTATAATCCTGCCTGCAAGACTCTGCACATTGAGTGGATTATGCCAGGGCCAGAGTGGTGAAGACTACAGGGGCAAGTGAGGGTACATTCCCCCCTGAAAATAAAGAGTGTGCAATTGTGACCCATCCTCAGTATGAATGAATGTGATTTTGCAGAATGCACTAAACCAATACATTATTACCAATAAATTGTTAGATGCTCGTTTTTGACCAGAGTAGGGTTTTAACTGTTGACGACTGATCCTTATACTTACAATTAGAATCTTATCAGCTGGTCATAGTAGAAACGTCAATGCCTTGTATAAACAGAATAAAGCAAATATAGGCAATAACTATGAAATGCAATTAAATGTCCTGGCTGAGAATATCGGTCTAGCCAAAAAAAGTGTTCAAAAAGTGGAGTTACTCTTTGAGCAGTCCTAATGCATTGTCCTATGTTATTTATATAATATTTATGTATCATTACAATAATTAAATGCTGTTACCAATTTTGTTACATGAAATATTTTATTTTGTATTATTAATCTTATCAGCAATACATTTGTATCCAGAACCGGCCAATGCAAGGGTTTGGAATGATCAAAAAATTTGAAGATCTTTTCTCTTCATCTGACATTCGCTGTTCAATACAGACAAGCTACCTAAAGCAATGAACAGTGCCTTTGGCTTATGTCTGTGCATGCAATAAAGAACCAGATGAGGACTTACTACCTACCTACCTAATGGATCTCATCAGACAACATTCTCTGGGGTCATAATTTTGTACTGTCTGTACCCCATATGCCTTCTGGCTGAAATGTGTCATACCAGCAACAGTCCATTACTATATATGTATCAATCTGGATTTTTTTTTTATTATTTTAAACTGAAATTTGACTTATTCAGAATTAGCACTTTAACACCTCAACCTTTTTATCATGTATTCATGTATTCATCAATGGACTTGTTCATACTCAGACATGGCATGCTAATGACTAAATAAATAAATGTTTTTTTTTTAATCTAAATTGTTGCATAGAAAAACTGATAAAATCAATGTTGGAAAAAATACAGTTAGTGAAATTTCAGTACAATTGACATCTATCTAAACAGCTGGAATATCTATTTTACTTTTGTTTTGTTGCTGCTGAATAAATTGCCATTTGCCTTATGTGGCTAAAGTTAATGTCTTTGTAAATTATTTGATTCATTTAAAGTGGAATTATGTGGCTTTTCCTGTGCACCTACGACCAGATTTATTAGAGGAGGTGCAATATGCAACTTGACAACTATTTTTATACTTTAGCTGATGAATCTTATCACTTACTATGGACAGTCAATCTTGAAGCAATAAGAACCAAATAATATAAATGACTGTTGTTATTATTATTATTAATATACAGAGTTTATATAGCCCAGCATTTTGCACAGTGCTTTAAAAATTAAAGGGAGACCGTACAATTACAATACAATGTAAGACAAGAGGTTTAGGATGGCCCTGTTTGTGAGAATTTACAATCAAAAAGGGAAAGGCAAGTTAAAGGCTGTTAAAGGCTAAGTTCAACTTTTGAAGCCATTCTTTGCCTGGGCAGGTACAGCCTGGGCAGGCAGCTATTGCCACCTTATCTATTGCCCAAGCTATAGCAAACTGGGCTGGAAAAATTCAATAGTGAACTATCTCTTGATATAGACAACCCTATGCTTTCTGCAAGATTACAGCTTTTGCTATTGGCCCTACAATTCTGTGACCTACTTAGAAAACTAAGGTTCTCTTTCACCCTAGGACATCTACTGATATGGCTTTATTTTAGTACAATAACGTCAAGATTTATAGGAGTCCAACTTTTTGACCCATATAATTAAGTTATCTCCAGATTGAACAATTCTTTAGTCCTTTAATAACATTTTATAAGAGAACTACAACAATAAGTTTCAAATACTCTTTTTTGGAGCCTTTGTAAGAGCTGGGCAAAAGTATCTTTCTCTGACTCCTACACATGCAGCTGTAGACTCTTTGAGACAGCCAATGGTTCAAATTTTCCCACTCATGGTCATATGTACCCTCCTCCTCATTAAGTGGTGAGGTTAACTCCCTTATTTGGACCCCGTTTTACTCTTATAAGCTTTGCCTATGACTTTAAGACACTGCTCTTAGCTTTAAATATGCCTTTCTTAGGTTGCTTGCCTTATGAGCTGAGAAGCCATTCTGCTGTTGCCTCCTTAAAAAAAATGATCTTTTATAATGGTCAACTCCATTCACTGGCTTAGTACTGGTAGGGGTCGTATTGCCCTTGTTTTTTTGTCAAATACCCTCTTTAAGCATCTGTTTTTCCATCCACATGCAGTCTGTAGACACTTGCCTTGCTTGCTCACAAAACAGCCTCCGCTGTATAACTGTCCTACATAATTCACCCAGAGATCTACCGTCATCTCTAATTCATTGATAATCACCACTGAAACACATTCCAACATTTGGTTTGGTTCCCCTCAGAAGAGCATGTATATCTCTCCCTCATACATTACAATCTAACGTGGGATAGTTACCAACTACTTTATTGATGGGAAAACTCTATTTCCCAGCATGAAGCATCTTTGGCTTGGAATTGCTAAACACCTAGCTTTGGGTTGTATGCAGATCTTGATTTGTCCAGGTGAATCTTTTCCTAACATACTGGCTTTCTTGCCCTATGTTGCAAAGTTGGCCCTCCTTGATGCCTATTTCGGCTTCCTGTATCCCTATGGGACATTATTAGGTGCTCTTCCCTTAGTACAGCGCTCCCTTTCACATCCTAGACATCAATTCAATATAAGATTTCTTTATGAAAATAGGGCCTAAATTCTCCTTCTGCCCCCTTGCAGCTGTAGCTCTGTCTGGACTCTCCTTACTTCTGGGAGCCATCTATTTTTCCTATGCTACACGAGGACAAAATGTCCTAGAAAATTGGGGTGTCTATAAATCCCTCATTCACTTTATGGGTGGCATCAGAATGGTCATCTATGCCTACCTGCCATGTCTTCCTTGGGAACTGATTCCTTTTCAGTTCTTTTCCAGTCTGGTCCCTCTATGAGACTCCTCCCTTATCTCCCATTCGGCTAAGTGGATACCTTGACTTTCTAGGACGTGTGCCATCTAAGAATGAGTTTCTCCTTCCCTATCTGGGTCCATTCGCCCTGAGCTGTCAAGGTTTTTCTGGGCCTATTCAGCATCAAGCACCTGCTTTTTTCACAAGATGCGGGGCTACCACCTTTGTTCCCATTTTCAAAATGTTAATTTGTTTGAGTCTGTTGACCCAGTTTACCCACCCCTCAGATTATTGCTTTGGGACATCCCATGGTCTAAGAATAAAGTTTCTGTGTTCTGTATTGTTAAGATAATAGTAATTATGACTTACCTATAAATTCTAGGGTTACACCGATACCATTTTTTAAGACCGAGTACAAGTACCGATACTATTTTTCAAGTACTCGCCGATACCGATTACCGATAGTACTTTTTTTAAATGTCATTTTTTTTACAATACTTTATTTTCTTTGGGGGGGGGGGGGGGTGGAGTGGATGGTTCAGTGTTTTTTTTTATTTTAATTTGTATTATTTTTACAATTTAACCTTTAAGTATTTATTTATTACAATTCTTTCTTTTTATTTATTTATTTTTTATCAGTTCTGTTGGGGGCATTGCTGATATATCAAGGGTCTAAACAGACCCCTGACATCTCCCTTTTGAGGCAGGAAGAGGGACTGAGGAAAGAGATTCCCCAGTCCGTTTCTCTGCAGCCTCAGCTGCACTGAAGATGAATGAACAGAGACCGAGGCCCCTGTTCATTCATGAACTGGAGCATCGTAAACAGTTTACGATGCTCAGTTATGAATGGACAGTGTCAGTGAATGACATATTTACGGGCTCCTTCCTCCCATCTCCATCCTGACAGATCCGAACGAGGGGGGAACTGGAGGAGGACCTGGAGAGCCGGAGGAGCACACAGAGGCCCCGGGGAGCTGAAGGAGGGCCCGGAAGAGGATAACGGGAACCGGAGGAGGAGCCGGAGATGAACACGGGGGACAGTCGAGGGTGATCGGTGTGGTGGTGGAGGCAGTTATAAGCACCAAGCTCCCTGTATAGCTTTCAATAAATCAGCTGACAGCCTTGTGAGGGAGAGGGGAGGTGGCTGTCAGCTGCTTTAATGAAAGCTATACAGGGAGATTGGTGCTTATAACTGCCCCCACCACCGCACCAATCATCCGAGGACGCCGGCCCGGGACAACAGGAGAGAGAGGTATCGGATTAAGCATCGGAGCATTTGCACAAGTACAAGTACTCGTGCAAACACTTGGTCTCGGCACCGATACTAGTATCAGTATTGGTGCAACCTTAATAAATTCCATATCTTGAAGTACAGTACAGGACACAAGTTCCTCTCTTCTTTTCCTTCACAATCACCTTACTGTTTGCTGACAAAACTGGAACCTCATGGAGTGGGTGGGGTTATATGGATTCTCTAGAGGGCTTTCCGGACAAAGCTTTGCCATTATCCAATTACCTAAAGGTAAGGGCATATAACCCATGGTCTAAGAATAAAGTTCCTGTGTCCTTTACTGAATTCTAAGATATGGAGTTTACAGGTAAGTGATAATTCCTATTTTTTCCTCACGTTTTTTCCTTTATATAGTAAAAAAATTAAAAACACAGTGGTTAATAAATACCACAAAAACAAAGCAACTGTATATCTGCCCTAACAAATATGATATAAAATTGACTTGGGTGCAGTGTTGCATTATGGAGTAATTGTCAGTCAAACGATCACAGCACTGAAAATGACCTGCACAGAAAGGAGATGGAACATGCCGATCCTCAAGGGGTTAAAAAAAAGAACTGCATCTCTACCAAGAGACCACTTGACTTTGAGCAGCAGCAGTATACAATAGGATAGTAAAGTCTGTTAAGGGATATCTACAGCAGAAGCTGCTGTCAAGTAGGTGTTCTTATTTCTTAGTTGTATATCACAGGATATTTTATATTCCTGACTACTTGGTAAAGCTGCCACCTTCAAGTAAATGCACACTGGGCAAAAAAATGCAGCTCAGCTAATCCTTAGTTTTGTACTGTGTACAAGGTGACCTTGCTGGCAGAGTGTTTTAAATGTCCAGGGCAACGAGGGGTAGTTGAGTTCCTGAAGGCCCTCTGGAGTGTGCCTGCCGTGATGGGTAAAGACTGGGCCTGCAGTATGGACTGGTGAGTGCCTAGTCCAGAGGTGGAGCAGGTTGCAGTAATTCTTTACAGAGTCTCCTGTGCATTGGGGTAGCAGTGTTCAAAGGGGGGAGGGGCAGAACAGTGACATTTTTCTGGTTCCCTGGAAACAGTAACAAATGCTTTGCAGGCCCCTTCAGCATACTACAGCCAACGGATGAGGAGGTCCCTGTACAGCACAGCAACTTCAGCACCAGGGTGCAGCAAGTATATTGGGATATTTACTCATTGGGGGTGACTGCAATGTAGGTGTTTTGGCATGTGCCGATACTCCTCTCAGCTCCATGGCAGCTCCCTATAGGATATCAAAGGCCAACAACCCCTCAGAAAGCCATTGCTTTGCAGACAGAGAGAGTTCTATTTCAAGCACTGCTTTATGCTTTGGCACGTCTACTTTAGACCTCAGTCCATCTGGCCAGTATGGTCACCTGCTGAATAAGCAACCTCCACAGACAGCTCAACTTTCCAATAAGACATGGCGATTTAATCCAACGTAGTGCAGTACATGGGATGTTCAACAGTTATTTGAAGTGTAAAGAGACAACAATCTTCTAAGCCTTATACACACTATGAAGGCTGGTAACTTACTGAGGAAACATGACAAAGAAGGGAGGGGTCTATCCATGGACTAAACCAACTAACCCCACCATGCAGAGGCTATTAATAAACATAGACATCTCAAGTTGTAGTTACACTGAATTGCCACTAGATGTCTACACAATAACCCAATGCAACTGTAATGGAAACACGATAAATGTTCCAGAACAGAGAGGAAGGGGAAAGGATGATGGGGTGGGTTCCCAAATCCTCATGGCTCCCCAAGGAGGCAAATTAGCTCTGGGTCCCTGCCCTTATCTGGTATTTACACTGTCATAGTCCAATTGTAATATTCCCAATGCACGCGTTCCTGCACAAATTGCTTTTTTCTAATGTGGGTGCTTGAAGCGACCAGCGGCTGGAACCGCAGGACATCGGAGCAAGTAGTGTCACCAGCACACCAGGATCTCCAAACAAGTCCACATGCCTGATGAAGGGGTCCTGCGCGGCTCCGAAACATCGCTTTTTGCTGTAACTATGTGATCGGTGAATAAAGCTTTGGACTTGTTTGGAGATCCTGGTGTGGTGGTGACACTACTTGCTACACTGTCATAGTGGCACAACCCACCGACTTCCTTTGTGTCAAGGGAGACATTTTATGAAGCCATCTCTGGCTTTCAGGGGTTCTTACTGGCTTGGAATGTCTGTGAGGCAAGCGTAGGTGCTTTACTTCTTCTCCCTGTTTTTTCAGGGGGTGAGGTGTTGAAGAAACATCCTCAAGATGAGGAAGAGCTAGAAGAAGATGTCAAGGATTGGAAATCCGGTGTAGATAAGTCCTCTCAGGAGGAATCTCAGGGTCCGGGACTGTCTCGGACACAGAAGACTACCTAGAAGATTTGTGCGCACTAACAAGTTGCCACTTCCAGAATTCTCTTCTCCAAGAGCCCCAACTCTTTTCCAGTGTACCGTCACTCACAAGAAGTGATGTACGCTGATTCAGGGTTTCACACAGATTGCTCTGCCTCTGTAGTCCTCTGTCTTCATGGAACTTTAACTTAGTCTTGTCTGTTTTGCAGACCTCTCCTTTTGAAGCTCTCCGGGACATTCCCTTGTTGCTTCTAATGCACAAGGTTGTCTTTTTAGTTGTCGTTACCTCAGCTCTCAGGGTCTCTGAGTTGGCTGTGTTTTCCTGCAAGGAGCCTTTTCTGGTTGTTCACTGAGATAAGGTGGTGTTGGGGCCTCGGTCCTCTTTCTTACCTAAGGTGGTTTCTTTGTTCCACTTGGGTCAGGACATGTTGCCATTTTATTGTTCTAATCCTAGGTATCTTATGGAGAAAGTGCTTCACTCGTTAGATATCCCAAATTTATCTCAAGTCTACAACTTTTTTGCTCTGATTCCCTCTTTTTCTGCCTGAGGATCCTTACAAGGGTTAGGCTGCTTCTCCATATACTATTTTAGGTGGATTAGTCAGCTTATTTCTCAGACTTATAGTATGAAGAGCAAAGTACCTCCTTTCCCTGTCAAGGCTCACTCCTCCAGAAGTGTTAATTCTTCCTGTGCTACTCAGTATCAAGCTTCTGTTGTTCAAATTTGTAAGGCTGCTACTTGGTCTTCTCTTCACGCGTAAACTAAGTTCTACCAGAAGATGAAAAAACAGACAATACCTAAGCGCAATCACTCCTATAAATGATTAAAGAAATGCCTCAAGGTAAAATAAAGTAAAATAAAATAAATAAAATTAGGTACCGCTGCCCACACTCATGTGTTCCCACAAGATTAAATAATACAGAATATATTAAATAGTGCTGTGCAGTACTCAATCACAGTATTATAGTGTGAATATATTGTGACGGAACGGTCCCCAGTTACAGTATGTGTCCCCCAGGATTGTAAACTAGGCAGGTTGACAGGCTCCAGGACTGTTATTTGACATGGAGGAATCTGTTTTGGCAGTTTCCTCCAAGCGTTGCTAGATCCAGTTGGGCGCCAAGAGTTTGAAGATTTCTCAGCGATCTGTGAGGGAGGAAATCTCCAATCCTGGGACCAGCTCCTGAAAGCAGCCAGGACGTTGATTGTCCAGTTGTGTGTGGGCCTAATAGGAGAGTGAGGATCAAGGTTCTGGGCTCCACCCTCCCGAGGAGTCCAGGTCTGCAAGGGAGAAGCGTGCAGGTCTACAGGGGTCTGTCTGAGAGGAGACAGGAGGCCCTATCAGTTGGGCTGTAGCAGCAAGAGAGAGTGTCAGCCAAGGTACTCAGTGGGTACGAGCCTGGGACTTTTATTTCTGTTATTTTAATAAACATGAACTGCCATGCCCTTAACCACTTGCTGACCGCCAACCGCAGTTTGACGGCGACAAGGTGGTTCGATATCGCAAATTGCCATCGTATGGCGGCGGCTGTGAGATTGTGCACTGTGAGCGCGTGCGCGCCGCCGGAGGCGCACTTACTGTGTTCCGGGGAGCCCAGGGAGCGGGTAGGGGGGACTCGATCTCCGCTGGCTACTCGCGATGACTCCCCCCGCAGTGAAAGAACGGAGGTCCGTGCATGTAAACACGGATCTCTGTTCTCATAGAGGGGGACGGGCTGTGATCACAGGCTTCCTGTATATGGAAGCCGTGATCACTCCCCTCCCTCAGCCAGCCCAGCCCCCATACAGTTAGAACACACCTAGGGAACACATTTAACCCTTAGAGCGCCGCCTCCAGGTTAACCCGTTCACTGCCAATGGCATTTACACAGTAATCAGTGCATTTTTATAGCACTGATCGCTGTATAAATGGCAATGGTCCCAAAAAAGTGTCAAAATGGTCCAACATGTCTGCGGCAATATCACAGTAATGCTAAAAATCGCAGGACGCTGCCATTACTAATAAGATATAAAAAAAAACCCATAAATTAATTCTCATCATTCGTAAAAAGCAGCAACTTTTGCGCAAACCAATCAATAAACACCGATTGCGATTTTTTTTTTTACCAAAAATATGAGGAAGAAAATAAATCGGCCAAAACCGATGAAAAAAAATGTTTTTTTATATATTTTTTTGGATTTGTATTTTAGCAAAAAGTAAGAAAAACTGCGTTTTTTTGCAAAATTGTCGCTCTTTTTTATTTATAGTGGTAATCATAAATGATGCAGAGGGGATCAAATACCACCAAAAGAAAGCTCTATTTGTGGGGAAAAAAGGACGCAAATTTTGTTTGGGTACAATGTCGCACGACAGCGCAATTGTCAGTTAAAGCGAAGCAGTGCTGAATCGCAAAAAGTGCTCTGGTCCTAAAGTATGAAATCCTTACAGGGCTGAAGTGGTTAAAGAGGGATCCTGACTGTCATGAACTCACTCCAAATGCATCTACCACGAGAGCTAAATACCCCCATGCCACATGTGGTGGACTTGGGGGGCACAAGACGTTAGAATCCAAGGTCCCTGCTCCACAGTCCGTTCATGTCAGGAACTGTTGACTGTGTGTGTTAGTGCATTAGACTGCACAATCGGTGAGAACCTGCAAGAGAAAAGCAACGTGCTTTAACCACTTCAGCCCCGGAAGGATTGGCTGCTTTAGGACCGGAGCCCTTTTTGCGATTCGGCACTGCGTCGCTTTAACTGACAATTGCGCGGTCGTGCGACGTTGTACCCAAACGAAATTTGCGTCCTTTTTTTCCCACAAACAGAGCTTTCTTTTGGTGGTATTTGATCCCCTCTGCGTCATTTCTGATCGCCGCTATAAACAAAAGAAGAGCGACAATTTTGCAAAAAAACACAAATTTCTTACTTTTTGCTAAAATACAAATCCCAAAAAAAAATATAAAAAAACATTTTTTTTCACAGTTTTTGGCCGATTTATATTCTTCCTCATATTTGCGATAAAAAAATCGCAATCGGCGTTTATTGATTGGTTTGCGCAAAAGTGGTCGCGTTTACGGATGATGAGAATTCATTTT
>BLSH010502800.1:711962-750261 GCA_018402905.1 Glandirana rugosa
TCACTGTGTGTACACCATAGCGGTATGAGCCTTCCTAATCGTCTTATAAAACACCCCACATTAAAAACGATCCGTGTACGACACACAATCTCTATAACATATTTACCTGTCGAAACACATTTTTTTTTTACACAAAAGTAAAAGAAAGGTGTAAAAGGTTTTTGAACACCTGTTTTAATGTGCAAGTTTTCGGAGTAATACGGAGGATCTTATATACAACCACACAAAAGAAAGGTTTTACCCTATTAAAAAACCCGTAAAGTTAACAGGACCACGAGGTCCTGGAGGGAGAACCATCAGGCATTCTATAAGCATAAATTACACATATAATTTCTTGACTACCTCTTGCACTTTTGAAGGTCCTGGAGCACCAGGACAATTGAAATGCCCAAAAAATTATCCCATTTTGGAAAGAAAACACACCAACATATATTCTAGGAGGCATAATGAGGCTTTTGAACGTGTAATTTTGTCCACAAGTTTTTGGAAAATGTGGAAAGAAAATGAAAACACATTTTTTTTTTACACAAAGCTGTCCATTTATACAATATCTCTAACACACAGCATGTGCCTAGCAAAAATTACACCCCACAAAATATTCTGCTAATCCTTCCGAGTATGGCGATACCACATGTGTGTCACTTTTACACAGCCTGGCCACATACAGAGGCCCAACATGCAGGGATCATCATCAGGTGTTTTAGGGGCATACATTTCAAATCTAATTTGACTACTTATTACACTATTGTGAGGCACTGTAGTGGCACTGATGGGCACTGTAGTGGCATGGATGGGTACTGTAGTGGCATGGATGGGCACTGTAGTGGCACGGATGGGCAGTGTAGTGGCACGGATGGGCACTATAGTGGCACAGATGGGCACTGTAGTGGCATGGATGTGTCACGGATAAGAACTGATGTGGTATGGATGAGCATGAATGAGGCACAAATGAGCCATGGATGGGGATGGATGAGCACGGATGGGGATGGATGAGCACAGATAGGGATGACTGAGCACGGATGGGGATGGATGAGCACGGATGGGGATGGATGAGCACGGATGAGGATGACTGAGCATGGATGGGTGGGTGAGCACGGCTGGGTGGGTGAGCATGGATGGGTGAGCATGGCTGGGTGGGTGAGCATGGATGGATGGCAGGGTGAGCATGGATGAATGGCTGGGTGAGCATGGCTGGGTGGGTGAGCATGGATGGATGGCTGGGTGAGCACGGCTGAGTGGGTGAGCATGCATGGATGGATGAGTGAGCACGGCTGGGTGGGTGAGCATGGATGGATGGCTGGATGAGCATGGATGATGGCTGGATGAGTATGGATGGATGGATGGGTGAGCATGGATGGGTGGATGAGCATGCATGGCTGGATGGGTGAGCATGGCTTGGTGAGAATGGCTGGATGGGTGATGATGGATGGATGGGTGAGGATGGGTGGCTGAGCATGGATGGATGGGTGGGTGAGCATGGATGGGGTGAGGATGGCTGGGCGGGTGAGCATGGATGGGGTGAAGATGGCTGGGTGGGTGAGCATGGATGGGGTGAGGATGGCTGGGTGGGTGAGCATGGATGGGGTGAGGATGACTGTGTGGGTGGTGGGGGTGAATGGATGGTGGGGGTTGCAGTCTGTCACTTAGCAGCGTTGTGGGCACTACACATCGCCCACAGCACTGCAGCATGTGTTCTCTCGCCCCTTCTCCTCTCACAATGCACTGATCGGTGCAGAGAGGGGAGAGAAAAGCCGGCACTTCCGCCGGCTTGTTTACATGTGATCGCTCCGTCATTTGACAGAGTGATCACGTGGTAAAAGGCCGCTTACAGCAGCCATTTAGCGGTCACGGATGTTCCTGTGTGCGTGCCCCAGGGGGGCGCGCAGGAAGCGTGTTCATGGGAGGATGTCATAGTACATCTTCCCGGAGTTCAGCAACTGCCCTGTAGACGTCTTTTGTCTATAGGGCGGTTGTTAAGTGGTTAATGTGAAAGGGAAACTCTATGGACCTATTCAAACCTGAGCATATGAGTTACCATACATACATTTGTTGTACAAATGTCACAAGCATTCATTCACTCACTGCACAATTTGTCATTGTATTTTCTCTAATTCTTTGACTTCATATGATTATCAACTCCATCTAGTGGCTGAAATCCTGTATACATTCTTATTGAGATGATTCAGAAAAAATGACCATGTTTTGGCTACTAGATGGAGCTGACAATCATAAGAAGGGTATACAAACTTGTATGCACTTTATGCCCACCCACATGCTAGGGGATTGGCTGGCAGGCCCCCATCAAATGGAATGTCCCAGTTCAAGTGAATGGGGAAGGCTGAACAATGCTGACAGATGCTGCCCAAACCAATTTTCAGTTTCAATGTGTTCATTCATAATCTAGCAACTTATGAAAGCGGCATCATATAGCTGTAGTGCTGCCCCCTTGAGGGTTGCTTAAGAAATCAATTCCCCCTTGGTTTTCCCCACTCTGTGGGTCCTCCACCACCCCTGACACTCTTAGTTCACTCATGTTGCAAAGTTATGGTAACTTAACACCTTAATAGTAATAGAGACCACACCAAGTTTTGCGTCTAAGATATTAACTCATAAGAGTTAGCGTTGGGGCTCTGAAAGAAGAACTCATAACCTGAAGGCAACAGTAAACAGTTTACTTGACAATGAAGAATCTCAAAGTATCACTCCTGAACAACAGTATGACGTTGTATAATGAAAGGATAAGTAAATAAATATATTCACCATTCCTTAGACTCTTTGGTAACAACATCTAAAATATTCAGTCGATCCTCCAACTGAGTTTAATCAAATACCTTATGGTCAAGAAGGGAATTTAGGAAATATGACGTATGTAAGTACCATGAGTAAAAATGGTCCACAGAACTCTATTATTGTACAAATTTAGATAGGCGACTGGAATGGAAAATGATCAAAGTTAGTATAACTTTATAATAGTTCAGTTATATACTAATACATGTATAATTAACAGTAATAATTGTTTAACTGAATTCTCCTGCTCTAGTTCAGAGAGTTACTTTGGAGGATAAACTTTGAATTTGGTCAAGTGAGAAATGGTAGCTGCAATAGTAGAAATCCTGACAACAAAGTTCAGTTGATCTTCTGCTGGCTCGGGTTAGTTCAGAAGTTAGGTACCTGAATTCACTGTGTCCATTAATCCTTGGGATAAGGCACAAAGAGGTAAAACTTTGTTGAATTTAAATAAAGCCTTTGCTGTGATCATTGACTCCAGGATAAGCTGACTATTAAAGGTAGGTCTGTGCACAGATTATTGTAATCCACTGGATAAACTGAGTCGGTCTTTAAAGAAAGATTATAGAAAACAATTGAGTACACTCAGAGATAGGCTTTCCAAGATAGAACTAGAGAGGTTCCTTTGCCGCGCTATGGCTAATGATGTGGTGAAGTGGGGCAACAGATGTGACGGACACAAATGTCATATACAGAGTGAAAATTAACGTGATTAAACCGTGCTCCGCACTAACAGTGCAAAATATAAATGATGCAATATAAACAAATAAAGTGCATAAGGTACATAAAAATACAAATATTGTGTGTGAAATTATGATGAATAAATTCCAAAACACACATGTGAAGTTCATAGTCCCATAAACAGTGATAAAGGAAAAATAAACAAATGGATAAAGTCCCAATTCTATATGTCATCAGAAATAATAGTTGTAAAATGATTGATCTCTAAGTGCCATAATAGACCAGTTAATTCAGTGTAAACGATTCACTCAGTGCAAACGGTTCAATCAGTGCAAACAATGCCGCAGTTCACATAGCTAGATGACAATCCTTTGGATGAACCAAGTGACAATACCCTCCACCGAACACCAGTGTGACATCCCACTCACCAGATGGATATGATCCCCAGAACAGAGATCATACACGCTTCACATCAATCATCCAGCAATAGCCACGACTGTATCCTGATCCTGGACTCCGGCTAACTTGCCTCAGAGATATGGATGATGGAAAAACAGAGGGGGGACTCCGATGGTGAAGTATGTTTAGTTTGTTTGTAAAAAAAGTTAAAAACTACAGCATATAGTCCAAAAATATTCAAGATAAGAAAAAGGGGAAGCAGGGGACTCCAGTCGCGGTCCACCTGCGTTCCACAAGCGGAAATGACGTGCTGCACGCTGACGTCATCAGGGGTCATCAGAGATAGGCTTTTCGTCCGGTCACCACACAGGTCAGATGACTACAGAGAGCGGTGCGGCTGCTGAGGCGATGCTGATGGCGCTGGAACTGATGGTATCCGCTTGCTCTTTGCTTTGGGGAAAGCGGCTTCCACTGCATTCCCTGCAGTTCTCTCCGGATCGATCTCTGCTGCTGCCGCCGAATCTGGGACAGACTCAGATGCTGGTTCCGCAGGTCGCTTACTGGAACGTTGTAGCACCGCAGTTCGCTGGAACACTGTGTAAATTCAGCCTACTGGATCACTAGACATAGGCCGCAGGCCGCAATACTGCTGAAGAGGCACACAGGTCCCTGCTGGTCGATTACGTCATCCAAAAGAGACTGCAGCAAACTCCTCACCTCATTTAAATAGGTTCTCCCACAAATCATCATTCCTCCCAAGAGCCTTTGCTGTAGCACAGCACACTGGGAAATGGAGTCCTTCCACTGCAAAGTTCAAGGACAGATTTCCTCTGTAGCACTACAACTCCCACAAAGCAACCCTTCTCACATGACCATTCTGTTTAACAATTTCAACACTAGAGGAAAGTCTTCATAGCACCAATAGGCAACAAGTGTCTCTAGGTTAAAAGAGCGCTATTGGACTCCTGGCTACATAGCCAAGACAATATAACAGAATACTTTTCATGCACAGTATAACATCATTCAAATAAAAGACAATGGGGGTTATTTACTAAAACTGGAGAATGCAAAATCTGGTGCAACTCTGCATAGAAACCAATCAGCTTCCAGGTTTTATTGCCAAAGCTTAACTGAACAAGCCAAAGCAGTGGAGCAGTAGTGCCTGCCGCACATGTGAATCCATGTGAGTCCTTAGGGTTCATTCACACCAGCGGCTGGTGTGCGGTGTGCTCCGTTAGGATCACCGCAGTGCCGATGTGCCACTCTCGGAGCATCCCACTGTTCACTTTTTGTAAACAAATTTTTTTCAAATCCATTAAGGTCACCAGTTTGAACCCCAACCACAGCACTAACTGCACGGAGTTTGCATGCTCTCCCTGTGCTTGTGTGGGCTTCCTCCATGTACACCGGTTTTCTTCCACCCTCCAAAAACATGCTGGTATGTTAATTGGCTCCTGTTTAAATTGGCCCTAGTATGTATAAGTATGAATGTGAGTTAGGGACCTTAGATTGTAAGCTCCTTGAGGGCAGGGACTGATGTGAATGTACAAACTACAATATCTCACAATAGTGAGCACACCCCTCACATTTTTGTAAATATTTTATTATATCTTTTCATGCGACAGCACTGAAGAAATTACACTTTGCTACAATGTAAAATAGTAAGTGTACAGCTCGTATAACAGTGTAAATTTGCTGTCTCCTCAAATTAACTCAAAACACAGCAATTAATGTCTAAACCGCTGGCAACAAAAGTGAGTACACCCCTAAGTAAAAATGTCCAATTTGGGCCCAATTAGCCATTTAACCTCCTCGGGGTTATGTGACTCGTTAGTGTTACAAGGTCTCAGGTGTGAATGGGGAGCAGGTGTGTTAAATTTGGTGTTATCACTCTCACTCTCTCATACTGGAGAATTGTTGCTCTACATAAAGATGACCTAGGCTATAAGAAGATTGCCAAGACTCTAAAACTGAGCTGCAGCATGGTGACCAAGATCATACAGCGGTTTAACAGGACAGGTTGCACTCATAACAGGCCTCGCCATGGTCAACCAAAGAGGTTGAGTGCACATGCTCAGCGGTTGTCTTAGGGAAATAGACGTATGAGTGCTGCCAGCATTGCTGCAGAAGTTAAAGGGATGGGGACTCAGCCCAGCGCTCAGACCATACGCCGCACACTGCATCAAATTGGTCTGTATGGCTGTTGTCCTAGAAGGAAGCCTCTTCTAAAGATTATGCACAAGAAAACCCACAAACAGTTTGCTGAAGACAAGCAGACTAAGGACATGAAATACTGGAACCATGTCCTGTGGTCTGATGAGACCAAGGTAAACGTATTTGGTTCAGATGGTGTCAAGCGTGTGTGGCGGCAACCAGGTGAAAAGTACAAAGACAAGTGTGTCTTGCCTACAGTCAAACATGGTGGTGAGAGTGTCATGGTCTGGGGCTGCATAAGTGCTGCTAGCACTGGGGTGCTACAGTTCATTAAGGGAACCATGTATGCCAACATGTACTGTGACATACTGAAGCAGAGCATGATCCCCTACCTTCAGGGACTAGGGGCAAGGAAGTATTCCAATACTGTAACGACCCCAACACACACCTCCAAGATGACCACTGCCTTGCTAAAGAAGCTGAGGGTAAAGGTGATGGACTGACCAAGCATGTCTCCAGACCTAAACCCTATTGAGCATCTGAGGGACATCCTTAAACGGAAGGTGAAGGAGCGCAAGGTCTGTAGCATCCACTAGCTCCGTGAAGCCGTCATGGAGGAGTGGAAGAGGACTCCAGTGGCAACCTGTGAAGCTCAGGTGAACTCCATGCCCAAGAGGGTTAAGGTAGTGCTGGAAAATAATGGTGGCCACACAAAATATTGACACTTTTGGCCAAATTTGGACAAAATATTTACAAAAAATGTGAGGAATGTACTCAATTTTGTAAGATACTGTACATGTAAAGTGCTCGGTAAATTGACAGCACTGTCCCAGATAGCAAGCAATTAAGCTTCAAGTTTGAAAGTGATTTGCTAAGCTATTGCTAGACTTGCCAGGCTTCACAAGTTTGTTGCACAATTGCAGCAAGTTTGCATTACATGACTCCAGATCAACTTTCTTTGCAAACATTCTGCATCACAAGTTAATACGATTTACAATTCAACACTGCCACAAATTGGGGGCAAGTTATCCTTGCTATCTGGTACAATGGACAACCTTGGTTCACGAGTAACATGGTTAACAAGCATTTTGAAAGATGAACACTTTTTTAAAAAAATCCTGACTCGGTTTGCGAGCGCTGCAGGATTAAGTCTCTGCGCATGCAATACCGCATGTGGCCAGAGGTGTGGGGGCGCTGGTGAGCCTCGGAGACCCTCAGAAGCATTCAGAAATACTTGGAAATACCAAAAGTGTAAACAGTTCCCGAGCATTTCCGAATGTTTTCGAGTGTCTCCGAGCCTCTGGCCGCATAAGATATTGCATACACCAGCGCCCCCAGACCTCTGGCCACATACAGTACTGCATTGACAAGCAGTCACTGTGGAACGCATTATCTGAGTTTCCATTGTTTCCTAAGGGGAAACATGCTTTGATATATGAGTGATCTGGATTACAAGCATTCTCCTGGGATGGATTATGTTCGTAATCCAAGGTTCCACTGTACCTGTAATAAATAAATAAATGTCACACAAACATTAATGAAGTTCCATTGGCTGCTGCACAGTGCAAGGTGGTGGATTGCTTTGCGCTGTGCTGAAAAAAAGTACTGCATGCATGTACTTATTTCAGTGCACACCACTGGCACACCACCCCAGCACAAGTGGTATGAAACGGGCACACAGGAGACAAGGCTTTTTGCGGTGGGGCTGCACTTGAATAGTTGCTCAACGCAATCCCATCGCATCTGGTGTGAATGAACCCTTAGGGAGATTCACCCTCTGTGTCCTGTTTAACATTATCAAAGAGAATGGGTTGTCACCGAAACAGGTATAGAGTGGAAAATTTACAAGGATTTTTTCTCACTTCCTGTTTGGCCATGGGCAGGAAGTGGAGGGAAATATCCTCAATTGGATGACAAAAAACCCCCTTGCAGGGGTTATAGCTCTCTCTTACACTATCCAAAAATGAACGACTTTCTGCCCGGCCTATAGCAGAATGATGGCTGGGCAGTGGTTTTGTTATCCTGACAAGACGTCATATGACGGGGGCGTGCAGTGCGGTGATCGGTGGTGTGGTGTGTCACTCTGACACACCGCAACTCTGATCATGGTAAAGAGCCTCTGATGGAGGCTCTTTACCACATGATGAGCTGTGACCACAGTTGATCACAGTGTGAACCAGGAAGTGCTGGTAAACGGCTTTCCTCAGTTTGCGCTGACAGGGAGAGCCGATCGGCAGCTCTCCTGTCAGAGGATGGGTCTGAGCCGATAACCAGTGCATTGATTATCAGCTCAGCCCCCATCAGAGGTGTTCACCACATCTGCAATTCACTGCCCATCAGCTGGCCACAAGTGCCCACCAAAGTGCCAGTCAGTGCCAACCAAAGTCCCAATCAGTGCCCATCAAAGTGCCAATCAGTGCAGCCTGTCAGTGCCCTTCAATGATGCCAATCAGTGCCCATCAGTACCTCCTCATCAGTGCTGCCTATCAGTGCCATCTATTAGTGCCCATCAGTGCCATCTATTAGTGCCCATTAGTCTGCCTGTTAGTGCCAATCAGTGCCACCTGTCAGTGCCCATCAGTGCCACCTATCAGTGCCAATCAGTGCTGCCTATCAGTGCCCATCAGTGCTGCATATCAGTGCCGCCTAATGGTGCCCATCAGTGCTGCATATCAGTGTCACCTATCAGTGCCCATCAATTCTACATATTGGTGCCTCCTCATCAGTGCCCATCATTGCCACCTTAGCAGTGCCAACTCATCAGTCCCTTTTCTGACTCCAACTGTTGTAATAGTGACTTATCCCTTGCTGAGACCTCTATGCCTGGCCTGTATAAGCAGATATAATCACCACTGACAGTCTTTATCAGATAGCTTGAACGCACCAGACACCGATTCTCCCATAAGCATAGATTTATTGCAAATAGCAGGTACAGCATACAACAAATGTGGCAGATGGTTGAAAGATGGTATCTGCAGGTCAAAACATGGTAATGTGTTCCAGGATGTGTTCCAGGACAAATCTCTGGATCATTGTCAGGATCTAGAAAACTGAAGACCTCAGGTGTAATTTCTTCTGTATGATCCAGTAGAAGTTCAGGTCCTGTTAACCAAGAAGAATTTGCAAAGGCACTTGCAACCATTGGTCTGGTGGCATGATCTGCAGGATTATGCTCCGAAGGAACATGATGCAATTGTTTAGGCCCTGAGGATTTTCTGATTCTTTCTACACGGTTGCTGACATAGAAGCGTTGTGTCCGATTGTATATGTAGCCGAAAACAATTTTGCTGTCTGTGTAGAATTTGATGTCATCTATTTGAATATCTAGCTCACACAGTATAAAATCTGCAATTTCTATGGCTAGTACAGTCCCACCAAGTTCAAGCCTGGGAATTGTGTGCTCAGGCTTAGGTGCTAATTTAGCAAACAGAAACCCTATGTGGGCTTGATTAAGAGAGTCTCTTACCTTGAAGTAGGCAACAGCTGCTATGGCCTTGGCGGATGCATCTGAGAAGATGTGAATCTCTTTTCTCTGACTTGCAGCAAGGGAAGCTGAAGTGTAAAAGCGTGGTATGTCAGTTCCATCTAAGGCATGTAGAGATTGTTTCCAGGACTTCCACTTTGAATATTTGCCTGTTGGTAGCGGAGCATCCCAGTCTTGAATAGTCTCTGATAGTTGTCTTAATAAGGATTGGCCCTAGTATATGTATGAGTGTGAATTAGGGACCTTAGATTGTAAGCTCCTTGAAGGTAGGGACTGATGTGAATGTACAACAGATATGTAAAGTGCTGCGTAAATTGACAGCGCTATATAAGTACCTGAAATAAGTGATGTCAAAAGGCTTCTCTTTTACTTCATATTGATGAGGGTATTGTCTGAAGTAAGATGCATGCCCATTTCTTAGTCTTGAAGGAGTTAATCTCAGATAGCATTCGCATTCTGTTTAACCATACATCACCCACTATTACCCAGCCTAGATCAAGCCTTTGTGCATATGGAGCGTTGTCAGATCCATTGCACTGCTGGCGCACTTTATGTACTCTGAGAATGTCTCTTCCCAGCCAGACTAGTATTTCAGCATCCATGTCCATTGGAAGAATATCACTAATCAGGTGCCTTAAGTGGGGATGGTGATATGCAGCTTCTGGGGTAGGAATTTCTTCCCTGTTGTCTGGTATTTGGTCACACTCAACTAATGTTGGCAAGGGTATGCCCTTCTTTGCCTTGATATGGGAGACCATGAACTAGGGTTGCCACATCACCCCTTTAATCCAGGACGCATGTTAATTACACAGGTTCTGTGGCTGATTAAGGTGGTAATTAAACTCACTTGGTACCTGATCTGCATTAAATTAGCCTCAGAACCTGGGTAATTAATATGTGTCCTGTATTAAAGGGATGACGTGGCAACCCTACCATGAACCCATCTGCTTTTCTGCCAGAGGTTTCTACACGACCAGAACAGGTGCTGAGAGTATATGGTGTTGCATGTCTCTTTATGCCAAAGATCTTAAAGAATTTATGCTTGACCAGGGATCTGTTGCTCTGCTCATCTATTATGGCATACATCCTGGTAGCTTTCTCAGGTTGATCTTTTGGATATATTTTGACTAGACATACCTTGGCACAGCATTTGTGGCTTGATCTTTCTCCACAGACCTCAGTACATGAAGAAGAGATGTTTGTAATGGCTGAAGCATGGCTTTGTTGCTCCCCGCCATGATTTGATGCAGGCTTCAATGTAGATGGCTGCTGTGGATTGTCTGGAAGTGGAGCAGGATGCATAGCTGTAAAGTGTTTGTAATTACTGCATTCTGTGCACTTGATGGCAACTTTACAGTTTTTAGAAAAATGGTCATAGGAAGCACAGCACCTATAGCATATTCCAAGTTTCTGGAGAATCTCCCTGCTTTCTTGGATAGTCTTTGCCCTAAGCCCACAACATTTCTTTAGAGGGTGAGGTTTATTGTGAATAGGGCACTGACAAGTTGGATCTTTATCTCTATCACCCGAATCACTCTGGTGAGCATGAGAGGATACGGGAGGTGAGATGTCTGTCTTTTTAGCAGATACTGCTCTATATAAGTCTATATGTTTAGCTGCTTTGTTATCATACCTTGATGATGATGATGCAGGCAAGCTAGACTCACCGAAGCTGAAGCCGGGACCATTTCTCGTCCAGGCTTGTTCACTGATGAACCTGCAAAAATATGAGAATGGAGAGAAACATACATTATAGTCTCTTTTATATCTTGAGCCCTGTTGTGCCCATTTCTCTTATAAGTGGTATGGCAATTTAGACACCACTGGATTCACACCATGGGCGATGTCCAGGTAGCTCAGCCCAGGTAGACAAGGGTCTGCCTTTGTCAACTTTAGCTCCATGAGGAGGTCACTTTGTTCTTGAAGCTTGCAGTGATCTTTGTTTCCTATTTTTGGAAGGTTATACAGTCTTTTGAATTGAGCACTTTCTATGGCTTCAGAGCTACCATAGGTTTGTTCAAGTCTTGCCCATGCAGCAGCAAGACCTGCATCTGAGTAGTCAACATGGACTGTTCTCAGTCATTTAACATGATCTGCAGATTCTGGCCCCAGCCATTTTATGAGCAAATTTAGTTCCTCCTTGGCAGTAAGGTTGAGATCAGCAACAGAAGCCTTGAAGGTTGATCTCCAGGCTCTATAGTTCTCTGGACAGTCATCGAACTTTGAGACGCTAATGTTAATGAGCTTGCAGCGAACCATATATCTGGCAAAGTCAGACACGTCCGATTTTTCACTCTTTGGTGCCAAAGTATGGATGGAAGCCTTTTACCTTGGTCGGTAATGAGGTGGGTCAGACTGACCCAAGGCACCACTGATCACCGCGATTGCGGCTTATCCTGATCACGTCAATAGACGTCCAGTCAGGATAACTAACACCCTGTCCATCCGTCATTTGTCAATAGGCCGGGCGGGAAGTGGTTAAGAAAGCTGTGTATTTTGCAGACAGCCGCTGGTAGTGCTCATACGCTGCAAATAAGCGATCTGCAGAATTTCTTAATTCAGCTTGTTGACTGCAGTGTGGCAAGACTGACATGCAGTGAGTAATTTTGTCCCACAGTTCTGACAGATTGCTGGAGAACTCATCTCTAGTGGTTTTGTAGTTTTCTCTAAGTTTCTGTGCTGTTATTATTGTGCGTTTGGGTCTTACACTTTGCTCTGCGATATCTACAGAATCTGCTCCCTGTACATCTGTGTGGTCAGAGGCATGATGTATCTGTGTAGATTCAACGATAAAGGAATTTTCGGAACCTTGTTTAGACATTTTTTCAAGTTTTGCAAAAAATAGTTACTGTCTCTTTAAGAAGACGAACAGCAGCTTAGACAGGTGGGATAACACAGTTCAATGCAGAGAAACAGTTTTCAACATTCACTGATGAAGTGCAGTAAGCATGTGCGACCAAGTGCTTTCAAAGGATGGCGGATGGCACTGAGCTTGATTGCAGATTAAACATACACATCTACACAGCAAGCTGTAGGAATTCTACCACATGTTTTGACTTCACATCTACACAGCAGGCTGCAGGAATTCTACCATGTTTTGACTTCACATCTACACAGCAGGCTGCAGGAATTCTACCATGTTTTGAGTACACATCTACACAGGAGGCTGCAGGAATTCTAGCTTGTTTTGACTATTCTGACTCCAACTGTTGTAATAGTGACTTATCCCTTGCTGAGTCCTCTATGCCTGGCCTGTATAAGCAGATATAATCATGGACAGTCTTTATCAGATAGCTTGAACTCACCAGACACTGATTCTTCCATAAGCAAATAGCAGGTACAGCAGACAACAAATGTGGCAGATGGTTGAAAGATGGTATCTGCAGGGCAAAACATGGTAATGTGTTCCAGGATGCAAATAAATTGTGTGCAGCCTACACATGTGTGGCCATCTTCCTCCCCTCATGAGACAGAGTCAACCAGGAACAGGAAAAGGATGTACAACACAGAGTGAGCCAGAAAGAGGAAATTACCTCAGAAGATGGGAGGGAACACACTTAGAAAACAGAATAGGATAATGCAATATCCAAAACAACTACAAGATGGCTGTATAACGACCAATTATATAAACATTAATATAACTATGCATAGCATTACATTTACATGATAAGCGTAACAGCACAGTGCCCATCAGTGCCGCCTCATCAGTGCCCGTCAGTGCAGTCTCAGCAATACTTTTTTTCCAAAAATGTTGGTCTTTTTTAGTCTGTTTAGCAAAAAATAAAAAAACCCAGTGCTGATCAAATACCACCAAAAGAAAGCTCTATTTGTGGGAAGAAAATGATAAAAATTTAGTTTGAGTACAGTGTTGCATGACCGTGCAATTGTCATTCAAAGTGTGACAGTGCTGAAAGCTGAAAATTGTCCTGGGCAGGAAGGGGGGAAAGTGCCCAGTATTGAACTGGTTAACCACTTGCCGACCGCCGATCGACATCTGACGGCGGCAAAGTGGCTCGTTCCCGCAAATCGCCGTCATACGACGGCGGCTGCGGGAACGAGTTTAGTGAGCGCGCGCGCGCCGCTGGAGGCGCGCCCGCGCGCTCACTGTGTCCAGGGGGGGCCAGGGAGCGGGTGCGGCGGCTTCGATTGCCGCCGGCTACCCACGATGGCCCCCCCGGAGCGAGTGAGCGGAGGTCCGTGTATGTAAACACGGACCTCCGCTCTGTGTGAGGGGGAAGGGCTGTGATCACAGCCTTCCTTTACGTGAAGGCTGTGACCACTTCCCTTCCCCAGCTAGGCAAGCCCCCATACAGTTAGAACACGCCCAGGGAACATAGTTAACCCTTAGCGCGCCCCCTGCAGGTTAACCCCTTCACTGCCAATGGCATTTACACGGTAATCAGTGCATTTTTATAGCACTGATCGCTGTATAAAAGGCAATGGTCCCAAAAAAGTGTCAAAATGGTCCGACATGTCCGCTGAAATATCGCAGTACCGCAAAAAATCACAGATCGCCGCCATTATTAGTAAAAAAAAAAAAAAATTAAAAACTCCAAAAATGAATTCTCATCATCCGTAAACGCGACCACTTTTGCGCAAACCAATCAATAAACGCCGATTGCGATTTTTTTTATCGCAAATATGAGGAAGAATATAAATCGGCCAAAAACGGTGAAAAAAAATGTTTTTTTATATTTTTTTTTGGATTTGTATTTTAGGAAAAAGTAAGAAATGTGGGTTTTTTTGCAAAATTGTTGCTCTTCTTTTGTTTATAGCGGCGATCAGAAATGACGCAGCAGTGATCAAATACCACCAAAAGAAAGCTCTATTTGTGGGAAAAAAAGGACGCAAATTTCGTTTGGGTACAACGTCGCATGACCGCGCAATTGTCAGTTAAAGCGACGCAGTGCCGAATCGCAAAAAGGGCTCCGGTCCTAAAGCTGGAAATCCTTCCGGGGCTGAAGTGGTTAAGGACCAAGTCTATTTCTGACACTTGTTGTTTACAAGTTAAAATCTGTTTTTGTTTGCTAGAAAATTACTTAGAATCCCCAAACATTATATATTTTTTAGCAGACACCCTAGAGAATAAATTGGATATTGTTGCAATACTTTATATCGCACCGTATTTGCGCAGTGGTCTTACAAATGCATTTTTTTTTAGAAAAAAATACACTGTTTTTAATAAAAAAATCAGAAAACAATAAAGTTAGCCCAATTTTTTCTATGATGTGAAAGATAATGTTATGCCGAGTAAATTGATACCCAACATGTCATGCTTCAAAATTTGGCACTTAAAAATCTTCATAGGTGATGTTTAAAAATTTCTGCAGGTTACCAGTTTTGAGTTACAGAGGAGGTCTTGGGCTGGAATTATTGCTCTCGCTCTAACAATCGGGGCGATGCCTCACATGTGTGTTTTGAACACCGTTAACATATGTGGACGCGACTTGAGTGTGCGTTTGCTTCTGCGCACGAGCTCGGAGGGACGGGGCCCTTTTATTTATTTTTTTCTCATTTATTTTACTTTTTATCTTTTATTTTTACACTGTCCCTTTAAGAAAAAATTGGTTCACTTTTATTCCTAATGCAAGAAATGTAAACATCCCTTGTAATAGAAAAAAAAGCACGACAGGGCCTCTTTAAAATGAGATCTGGGGTCAAAAAGACCTCAGATCTCACATTTACACTTAAAAGCAATAAAAAAATGTCCCTTTAAGGCCGGAGGGCGGAAGTGACATTTAACGTCACTCCGATCCTCCAAGGGCTTAGAGTCGAGTGGGGGCCATCTTGCCCTCACTCGACTTCCTGCTCATCTATTCCGGGGATCGGATCATTTCCGACGCTTCCAACAGCTTCGGTAAGCAGCGGAGATGTCCGGGAAGAGGCGGGAGGGGGGCACCTCACCCGTCTCCCATTAAAGTGATCTTGTGGTGAATCTGCTGAGACCACTTTTATGTTAATGAGTATCGCCGGCCATGGATAAAAATACTGGGGTTATGTCAGCTATCTGCTGCCATAACAATGGTATTTAATGTCAAAGTACTCTCGTATATCCATGGTGGGGGGTTTCGGAAGGGTTTGCCTTTAGTTCTAAGTTAACCACTTTCTGATTGCCCTATAGCAGTTTTACAGGGTGGCAGCTGTGCCTATATGTATATATACGGGATTCTGGAGTTTCGCCTGCAGGGGGCGCACACATCGCTTCTGCTGTGAAAAATCACAGCAGAAGCAAATCTGTGGGTACCGGGCACTGGATGTCCTCTGGCGCCCATAGATCGTCGGTAAACAACACAGAACGGGGTTCTGCCTATGTAAACAATGCAGATTGCCGTTCTGACAGGGGGGAAGGGATTGATCCTGTGTCTCTGCAAAGAAGGGACTAGACTCCATCTCTTCCCCTAGTAAAAGCAGCACATACAGTACACCAAAATTACTGGCTAGGCACACAGTTAACCCTTTGATTGCCCTAGACGTTTAACCCCTTCCCAGCCAGTGTCATTAGTACAGTGACAGTGCACATTTTTAGCACTAATCACTGTATTAGTGTCACTGGTTCCAGGCGAAGTGTAAGTTAGTGTCCGATTGTCTGCCGTAATATCGCAGTCCCGCTATAAGTCGCTGATCGCCACCATTACTAGTATAAAAAAATAAATAAATAAAAATTCCAGTATACATTATCTCAGTGAGTACACTCCTCACATTTTTGTAAATAGTTTATTATATCTTTTCATGTGACAACACTGAAGAAATTACACTTTGCTACAATGTAAAGTAGTAAGCGTACAACTTGTATACATTGCTGCTAATAATAGAGGTGGGGTAAATTGCAGCTAGTATCACAGGTGGGGGTAAATTGCAGCCAATATCACAGGTGGGGGTAAATTGCAGCCAATAACACAGGTGGGGGTAAATTGCAGCCAATTTCACAGGTGGGGTAAATTGCAGCCAATATCACAGGTGGGGGTACATTGCAGCCAGTATCACAGGTTGGGGTACGTTACGGCCAGTATCACAGGTGGGAGTAAATTGCAGCCAATATCACAGGTGGGGTAAATTGCAGCCAATATCACAGGTGAGGTACAATGCAACCGATATCACAGGTGGGGGTAAATTGCAGCCAATATCACAGGTGGGGGTAAATTGCAGCCAATATCATAGTTGGGGGTAAATTGCAGCCAATATTACAGGTGGGGTAAATTGCAGCCAATATCACAGGTGGGGGTAAATTGCAGCCAATATCATAGGTGGGGTACATTGCAGCCAATATCACAAGTGGGGTAAATTGCAGCCAGTATCACAGGTGGGGTACATTGCAGACACCCCTCCCCAAGTCGGGACAAGTCCCGCACTTACCCCATTTCAGAGAGCAGGTTGTGAGTGTGCAGAGCTTCGCTTGCCGACAGCATGCTGGAGCCTGGAGTGGATGGTCTGCTGCATGGGAGTCGGGACTGAAACCCGGCGGAGTTCTGCCTGCACGTCCGCCACAGTCCTGCCCCCGCCCACAGCATGCAGTGCCAGTCAGTCACTGGCTCAGGGCAGCCAATCAGACTGTGTGGTCGCCTGTTCAGCGCACACACATAGTCTTTAATGACTGACCAATCGGCTCACTACTTGCTGTCAGCAGACAGCAAGGAGCCAAGAAAAAAAAAAAGTCAATATACCGGCGCCTCCTGTAAGGGGTCGAGCTGACCTTTTTTTTCTCTTGTCAGCGGCGGGGAGGCAGCGCCCAAGTGCCCCTTATTGACCAGCCGCCGTTGGTGGCCACCATTATTTTCCAGCACTACCTTAACCCTCTTGTGCATGGAGTTCACAAGAGCTACACAGGTTGCCACTGGAGTCCTCTTTCACTCCCCCTTGACGACATCACTGAGTTGGTGGATGTTTCAGACCTTGCGCTCCTCCACCTTCCATTTGAGGATGCCCCACAGATGCTCAATAGGATTTAGTTCTGGAGACATGCTTGGCCAGTCCCTCACCTTTACCCTCAGCTTCTTTAACAAGGCAGTGGTCGTCTTGGAGGTGTATTTGGGGTCGTTATCATGTTGGAATACTGCCCTGTGGCCCAGTCTTCGAAGGGAGGGGATCATGCTCTGCTTCAGTATGTCACAGTACATGTTGGCATTCATGGTTCCCTCAATGAACTGTAGCTCCCCAGTGCCGGCAGCACTCATGCAGCCCCAGACCATGACACTCCCACCACCATGCTTGACTGATTTGATACAGTGTGCGGTGTATGTTCTGAGCACTGACAGGCTGACCCCCCCAACCCTTCAACCTCTGCAGCAATGCTGGCAGCACTCATACGTCTATTTCCCAAAGACAACCTCTGGATATGACGTTGAGCACGTGCACTCAACTTCTTTGATCGACCCTGGCGAGGCCTGTTCTGAGTGGAACCTTTCCTGTTAAACTGCTGTATGGTCTTGGCCATCGTGCTGCAGCTCAGTTTCAGGGTTTTGGCAATCTTCTTATAGCCTATGCCATCTTTATGTAGAGCAACAATTCTTTTTTTTTCAGATCCTCAGAGAGCTCTTTGCCATGAGGAGCCATTTTGAATTTCCAGTGACCAGTATGAAAGAGTGAGAGCGATAATGCCAAATTTAACACACTTGCCCCGCATTCACACCTGAGACCTTGCAACATTAACAAGTCACATGACACTGGGGGGGGGGGCTAATTGGGCCCAATTTGGACATTTTCACTTAGGGGTGTACTCACTTTTGTTGCCAGTGGTTTAGACATTAATGGCTGTGTGTTGAGTTATTTTGAGGGGACAGCAAATTTACACTGTTATACAAGCTGTACACTCACTACTTTACATTGTAGCAAAGTGTCATTTCTTCAGTGTTGTCACATGAAAAGCTGTAATAAAATATTTACAAAAATGTGAGGGGTGTACTCACTTTTGTGAGACACTTTAAATTCTATAGTTTGTAGACACTATAATGTTTGCTTACACCAATCAATATACACTTATTTGGGATTATTTTTCCAAAAATATAAAGCAGAATACATATTGGCCTAAATGTATGAATAATGCAGATGACGCATTATTATACTTAGGAGATACAGGGGACTCGCTATACACACTAATGAAGCTCATTTCAGATTTTGGAGCCATATCAGGGTTTTCTATCAACTGGTCCAAATCGGCCCTTATGCCCTCTGGACCCGTTGACAGCACCCCTCCCGAACAGGGCATCCCAAATTGCCATAATTGATTCCTTCAAATACTTGGGGGTAATAGTATCCACTGATCCAGCAAAATACCTGTCACTCAACCTAGCTCCCCTACTGGATAGACAGAAGCTCAAAGACAATAGCTGGTGTTAACTACCGCTATCAGTGGTGGGACGTGTAAACCTAATAAAGATGGTGTGGGCTCCGCAGGTCCTATATATTTTTCACAATTCGCCTATGTGGATCTCGAACAAATGGTTTAAGCGTATTGACACCCAGGTCGGGGATCTTATATAGAGACGAGAACAAGCCCAGATAAGTTTCAATACCCTCCAGTATGGCATGGATTGGGGGGGCCTGGCGGTCCCTCATTCAAAAATGTATTTCCTGGTTTCCCAGCTGCAGCAGCTTGCAGACTGGGGGGCAGAGGAAAACATGGATCCGGCTACTCGGTTGGTATCATTGACTAACCCTGAGTTAACGACTATATCACATTTAGAAATGGACCTCCCGGGCATCCCCCACTCCTCGTCTACAGCGGATCTGCTTAGGAAAGTGTGGAAAACAGCTAAAAAAGCACTATCCCTATTGGGCCCGATGAAATTTACTACATTGTGTCACAATCCAAACTTTATGGAAATAAATAAATTGCAGGGGTTCTCCCTATGGAAAAGGCAAGAAATATGGTCCCTCCACCAACTGTATGGTTGGTGGTACCTTTAAAGCTTTTGAGCAACTATGCAATTAATTTTTGCTCTCCCATGGCCAGTTTTATCAGTATCTCCTGCTTTGGCATGCCCTACAGGCCCAGGAACATGTGACACCTTTATCCCTATCTTCTCCAATGATACAAGATCTCATGCAGGCCGCCTTCCGCAGGTGATTTGTCTCTAACATATATTCTGTACTGATGTCAACTATCCAGAATTCATATTTACTTAAAGCGGAGTTCCACCCTAAAGTGGAACTTCCGCTGGTTGGATTCCTCCCCCCCTCAGGTGTCACATTTGGCACCTTTCGGGGGGGAGGGGGAAGAGGACACCTGTCTTTAGACAGGTGTCCTTTTCCACACTTCCGGGAGCTCTGGCCGGCGGACGCGGCCGCTGACGTCAGAAGCCCGGCTCCCTCCTCCATGCTCGCTCTGCTACTGGCCGCCTGGCCAGTAGCAGAGCTCGCGCATGCGCGGTAAGGTGCCCGGCGTGAAGCTGTACTGCTTACACGTCCGGGTTCCCTTACCCGCGATGGAGGCGGCTGCACCCGTCCCCCGATCCGAAGATCGGCGGCGGGTGCCGACATCACTGGACTCCAGGACAGGTAAGTGTCCTAATATTAAAGGTCAGCAGCTACTGTATGTGTAGCTGCTGACTTTTAATTTTTTTTTTTAGCCCGGACCTCCGCTTTAAAAGCAGATCTTCATGGGTTGCAGATATAGGGGAGATAGATGATGACCAATGGGATATGGAATTGGAGTCCCTCCCAGTGGTCTCGGTTTCTACCTCCCAGAAACTCTCACAGCTCTTTATTCTTCATAGGTCCTACCGTACCCCGGCCAAACTTTTTGCATGGGGCAGAAGAGATTCCCATGTGTGTCCAAAGTGTGCAGTGACTTCATTCATATGACCTGGAGATGCCCCAAGCTAGCAAGGTATTGGACTGAGGTTGTCCAAACCATTTCTGAGGTAGCTCAGCTTCCTATCCCCTCTACCCCGCTGGTATGCCTATTGGGGGCAATAGATGTTTGCATGGCGCAGAAGAGATTCCCATGTGTGTCCAAAGTGTGCAGTCTATATGGGTGACTTCATTCATATGACCTGGAGATGCCCCAAGCTAGCAAGGTATTGGACTGAGGTTGTCCAAACCATTTCTGAGGTAGCTCAGC
Organism: Glandirana rugosa; assembly: GCA_018402905.1. Taxonomy (NCBI): domain Eukaryota; kingdom Metazoa; phylum Chordata; class Amphibia; order Anura; family Ranidae; genus Glandirana; species Glandirana rugosa. The sequence continues at coordinate 732,527 of BLSH010502800.1, forward strand.
TTCCTATCCCCTCTACCCCGCTGGTATGCCTATTGGGGGCAATAGATGTTTGCATGGCGCAGAAGAGATTCCCATGCGTGTCCAAAGTGTGCAGTCTATATGGGTGACTTCATTCATATGACCTGGAGATGCCCCAAGCTAGCAAGGTATTGGACTGAGGTTGTCCAACCCATTTCTGAGGTAGCCCAGCTTCCTATCTCCTCTACTCCGCTGGTATGCCTATTGGGGGCAATAGATGAGGAGATATACCCTAGGGGTATTTATCACATGGTAACCAGATTGCTGCATTTAGCCAGGAAGATAGTAGCAAGATTATGGATGTCTCATGCAGCACCTACTACAGTACAATGGATACAGTATGTCAACACCATCCTACTCAGAGAACAACTAGCCTATTGTCATCGCAATGCAGCTAGGAAGTTTGATCTTATTTGGCAGAACTGGTTGGATAACACTTCTGTGGCCCGGCATAGCTGGTTAGAAATAGACTGCTGCTGTTGTAACTCCTATAGGAAGCCCTGTAAATAACAATATATTTGATACATATGTGCGTTGAGGAAAAAGGTATCCTAACAAAGCCCACTTACAAACTTAGGTAGCCTACCTGGTTCACCCACCTTATAACTTCTTCATAGTTAGTCCCAGGGATGATGGAAGAGGAAAGGAAAACGCAAGTATTTGAAGTTATGTTTTATTTTTATATGCCGCTATCCTTGATATGTATTTCATTGATTGTATTTATACAATGTGTGTCAATCTGTTATACTGGACACTTCAATCTGCAATGCTCTACACACCGATATGTATCATGTACGTATTGCATCCTTCTCTGTCGGCAATAAAAATTATGATTGAAAAAAAAATGTATGAATAAATGTGATTGTTTACATTTTTTATGGGATATGTCTATAGCAGAAAGTCAAATTTTTTAAATTTATTTTCTAAAATGTTGGTCTTTTTATGTTTATAGTGCAAAAAATGAAAAATGCAGAGGCGATCAAATACCACCAAAAGAAAGCTCTATTTGTGGGGAAAAAAAGGATGTAAATTATTTTTGGGTACAGCGTTGCACGACCGCGCAATTGTCAGTTAAAAGTAACGCAGTGCCGTATCGCAAAAAGTGACCTGGTCATGAAGGGGGGGGGGGGTAAATCATCCGTGGCTGAAGTGGTTAAGGACAGGTGAGTGTAGACCGGTGGAGAATGGGGGATTACAATGAACCCTTCATGCACAGTACAGGTTCATCATAAATAAACTCAAATACTTGTTTTGGCTACAATGTAATCTTACACAAAACCTACATCAGTCCCAAGCCAGAAACAGGCGTGCTTGGGTCCTAAAGAGAAGCTGTCCCTCCTAATCAAGCAGTCTGTGCCTTCTGAGCCTCCATGACACAGGCACCTGTTATGTTCCCCTTCCAGCCCCTCCCCCACCATTCACTTCCTCTTTATCCCCCTTCCAGGACCTCAGCCTACAGAACATTGTCACGTAGATCATTGTCATCGCATACCTTCGCCCCCTTCTGGCCAAGTGTGGAACAGCACCGAGCACAGACAAGTGACAGCAGCGGCCATAGCTTGAGCCATAGGAGGAAGACACAGAGCGATCACAGGAAACCATTTCTGTTTTATACATCCTGGGTGACGATCGCTCTATGGCAGTCCTCCCCCTGTCCCCCTGATGGGTGTATGGTGGGACTGGGCAGCACCCAGAACATGTATGACAGCTGAGCTCTGAACTGCCACCCTGTGCAATGCCAGGTAAGACAATGCTCTATGGCAGATCCATGATTGTATAGCATCCAATGTATTTATGCTTAGATCCTGTGTTCTATCATTAAAATAGATGGATAACAATGACAATGCATACACTGTATATAGTGATCAGCTGTGCTGTACATTGCATTCCATAGTATTTATGGAATCCAGAGCAGGTTGGTTATAAATAATAATGGATGGGATCGGTGACACCAGGGCAGGATGATTCTTTATAAATAATAACGGATGGAATCAGTGACACCAGGGCAGGATGATTATTTATAAATAATAATGGATGGGATCGGTGACACCAGGGCAGGATGATTATTTATAAATAATAACGGATGGGATCGGTGACACCAGGGCAGGATGATTCTTTATAAATAATAACGGATGGGATCGGTGACACCAGGGCAGGATGATTCTTTATAAATAATAACGGATGGGATCGGTGACACCAGGGCAGGATGATTATTTATAAATAATAACGGATGGAATCGGTGACACCAGGGCAGGATGATTATTTATAAATAATAACGGATGGGATCGGTGACACCAGGACAGGATTATTATTTATTAATAATAATGGATGGGATCGGTGACACCAGGGCATGATGATTTTTTATAAATAATAATGGATGGGACCAGTGACACCAGGGCAAGATGATTATTTATAAATAATAATGGATGGGATCGGTGACACCAGGGCATGATGATTATTTATAAATAATAATGGATGGGATCGGTGACACCAGGGCATGATGATTTTTTATAAATAATAATGGATGGGATCGGTGACACCAGGGCAGGATGATTATTTATAAATAATAATGGATGGGATCGGTGACACCAGGTCATGATGATTTTTTATAAATAATAATGGATGGGATCGGTGACACCAGGGCAGGATGATTATTTATAAATAATAATGGATGGGACCAGTGACACCAGGGCAGGATGATTATTTATAAATAATAATGGATGGGATCGGTGACAGCAGGGCAGGATGATTATTTATAAATAATAATAGATGGTATCAGTGACACCAGGATAGGATCAATATTTATAAATAATAAATAAAGGTAGGTCGCTCAGGTTATGTTGTAGGCTGCTTTCCAAGAATGCAGGGTGTGCTGGCTGGTGTAGTGTGATGAATACGAGGCTACAGGCACAGGCGGCTGCACTAATCCTGGCCCCCTCTTGACAGCTCTGTTTATTTTGGAACAAGGTCACCAGTTGCCTCCCACTGTCATCGAGTGGTGAATGAATGGAGAGAGGCAGAGGACATCGGGCGTAGCTCAGTAGATGACCCCGGACAAGGGATCTGCCTGCCTGCCAACATGAGGAGTCGGAGCAACTCTGGGGTTCGGCTGGATGGTTACGCCAGGCTAATCCAACAAACCATTCTCTGCAATCAGGTCAGTGAGCTCTATGCAAATTCATTGTCTCATTTATAAGATGGTACTGGCTGATGCCAGGATGGCATGTAATAACTCTTATTATTAGCCCATTCATGTCAATGAGGCAAGCTAAATGCTTGCGTATAGCTGTGGCTCATTAGTCCTGTTGAAAATTCAGCAAAAAAACATTGATGAGGTGGCAGGATCACCTCCTTAAAGCGGTAATAAACCGCTGAAAAAAAAAACAGAAAAAAACCTGCAAGACAATAGCATAATGTGCTAGTATGCATCACATACTAGCACATTATGAAATACTTACCTTAGAATGAAAGCTCCCGCAGCGCGCCCACCGCCCGGTCACCGCTGAGGGAGCTGACATGTTCCCCTCAGCGCTTCTTCCGGGTTTGCAGGCTCCAGCGATGTGAGTGGCCGGAGCCGCAATGACGTCACTCCGCGCATGTGCGTGGGAGTCCGCTATTCCAGCACGATCCGCCAGATCTTCAGAGCGCATGCGCCGCTGACATCAGGGGCTGCATACAGGTTTAGGAGATATTCACTTTACCTACAGGTAAGCAGAGGCGTAACTAGAACCTTCAGGGCCCCGGTGCAAGAAATTATGAAGGGCCCCCTGACCCCTGGCCAGGGCCCTTCCCTCTTTCCACTGATCCTGGGGCCCTTTACGCCTATCGTGGGTCCATTTATTACGGTACTGCAGTGGGGCCCTTTCACAAGTTCTGCAGCAGGCCCCAGGGGGGCCAGGGAAGCACACAGGGGCCCTGGGAACAGCAGAGTACAAGTAAACTGGATAGAGGAAAATGGAGGAGATTGGGTCCTCTAAATGCCGCCTCCGCCATCCCTCCTATTCAGGTGTACAAGGGAGGCACATGGGCCCCCTGGACCATGGGGCCCGGTTGCAATTGCAACCCCTGCAACCCCTATCGTTACGCCCCTGCAGGTAAGCCTTATTATAGGCTTACCTGTAGGTAAAAATGTCCAAGCAGGGTATACAACCGCTTTAAAGCTTGGAAGCTGCTGCTTAGCTGCACTCTGAAAAGCAATCCACCAAAAAATGTGATGTGGTGTAAATTGAAGCTGAGCGGAGATGGATTTTTTTTTGTGAAGAAAAACCCAAAAAAACAACGGATTCCCCGATCCACACATTGGAGGTGGATGAAGAAATCCTCCCTGCTGCACTATTGTATTCTGACAGCAGGGACTCCTCCACTGTTAGAAAACACTGATCGGCATTGTATTCGATCAGCCTGATCGATCGAATGAAACATTTAGGCCCCTTTCACACATACTGTCCATAAGTCTGTTTTTCATCCATTCATTGACAGATGAAAAACGGACATCAATGCATCTCTATGGAAAAAAAAATAAAATGGATGATGATTTACAGCAGTCCAGTTCAGGAGAAACAGATCATTAGATGGGCATCTCTCTAGCAGAAACAGCCATAGATGGATCCAAATTCATCCCGAACCAGCCAACGTTTGACCCATCTATGGCCAGCTTTAGCCTGATGTTATGTTTTATCTTTAGAGAATGGGGTTGTAAACACATAAAGCTGCCCATACACTATGCAATCTGATTGTACAATCTTGGAACATCATCCTTGACATTTAGCAAAACTATGTAATATAAGGACAAGCCTAAACAATAATTCATACATGTATTGAATCAGGCAGGCCTTAAAGCTCGACCATATACTGATCGAAATTCAGCTGGTTCAGCAGGGACCAGTCAGATCAGTGTGTGGACGTCCCCGTCGTGGCCGTCGTTTGATTGACTTCTGCAAAAGGGAGATGTTGGAAATTGTTTCTCGGTCAGTTGCTGCAGCCTTGTCCTTGCAGGGGGGAATTCCTTCATCCACCTTGTTTGGAGTGGCTGAATGAAGACGGTGTATAGACAAGCTTAAGGCCCATACACACGATATGAATATACAATTTCGTCCGACGAACAATCTGCCGATTTTCGGATTGTTAGTATGGTGCTTTTGACAGCCGATTCCGTTTTTTCGTCCGACAAAAGCTGGACTATAAAATTTCTGTTGTACGCGAACTCAACGTCTGATTTTCGTTTAATTAGTACGGTTTTTGTCCGAAAAAAATCGTAAGAGCAAGACTACGAATGCTCAGAAATGAAAGAATACATACAAAGCTATTTAACACATCACGTCACTTCTGACGTTGAATTCGGTCCTAGGAGAATTTTCGTATGATTAGTAACCTCTTCACTTTCGACATGAGACTAGTATGCAACAAAAATGGACGAATTGTCGTCCGAAAATCTGATTGTGTGTACGAGGCTTTACACTACATAGTTGATGGTAGATCTGAAGGAGGTTGTACAGCCAGATTGTATTTTATGTAGTCAGTTTAACCACTTGAGCTCCAGAAGGTTTAACCCCCTATATGACCAGGCCGTTTTTTGCTATTTAGCACTGTGCTACTTTAACTGGTAATTGCACGGGCCTGCAATGCTGCACCCAAACTAAATTTATATAATTTTTTCACACAAATAGAGCTTTCTTTTGATGGTATTGGATCACCTCTGCATTTTTATTATATGTATTTTTATTTTGAAAAAAAAAAAGACAATATTTTTTACTTAATAAAAAAATCATCATAAATCTTCATAACTTTTGGCCAAAATATCTTTGGTAAAAAAAAAACCCAATAAGTGTATATTGATTGCTTTTTTTGAAAGTTAAAGCTTCTACAAACGATGGGATATATACGGAAATTTAAAAAAAGAAAATTTTTTGGTAATAGTGGCAATCAGCAACTTATAGTGAGATTGTTAGAGCCGGTTCACACAGAGGCAATCTACAGCGTGGCTTGCAAACTACTTCTGTAATAGAAGTCAATGCAAGTCACCCCCATAGTAGTACAGGAACCTTTATCTAAGTTGGAGTGACTTGAGTGGCTCCTTATAGTATGGCGGGCAATCTGACACTAACTGACACTGGGTGGGAACTGACTAACTAACACTGACATCACCAGTGACACTAATACAGTGATCAGTGATAATATTGTACACTGTACTAATGACACCGGCTAGGAAGGGGTTAATAACATGGGGTAATCACGGGGTTAAGTGTGTGCCTAGCAATGTGTAATGTGTATATTATGTGCTGCTTGTTACTAAAAATCTCTTTGTTCCTTCTCCCTGCTTTGCAGAGAGGAGAAACAAAGAGATTGTTTTCACTGTACAGAGCCCTGTGTTGTTTATCAACACAGGGCTGTGAGCTGTGATTGGACACAGCCGATCAGCTGTTCCCGGCCATGAATCATTGGCTGGGCCAACTATTGCACATAAGCGCTTGAGACAGCTATAAAATCATGAACAAGGTGTGGAATAGTTGTCACTTTCTTCACACTTCCCCAGGAGTCATCACCGAGCAGCTGAGACAGCCATTCATTATTAAGTACATTCTCCATTCCCTATCCATATTGGGCAAGGGCCTTGGGCATAGTTGCGCCGGATTACAAACATCAATCATTGGCTGGGACCTGCCGACAAATCAGTCATCAGGGAGGGGCACAGGTGCACGCGCCCTAAACCCCGAAAGAAGCCATCTGACATACAGGTACATTGCTGTGCCTGTAGGAGTACAATGCAGATGGGCAGTCCTAAAGTGGTTATTATTATTCAATCAATGTGTGATTTAATCCAAAATGATCAAACTGCCATAACTACCCCTTAAGCCTCGTACACACGGGACGACGATCGTACGTACGATGGTCTCAAATCGTATGTTGCATAATGTAACTTGCATACTGACTGCACTACAGGATCGTACGACCACAGAAGAACGTTTAGGTGCATATAATTAGCATCCAGCCGTTCCTGACTTCTGAGCATGCGTGTTTTGCACAATACAACTTGTTGTACCAACTGCTCTGTACACATGATACAATGGTCGCATGAGCGCTTGTTGGTACGACCAAGTTTTCTAGTTTGCTCATACAACTCCCTTGTACGGCCGTCGTATGTTCGGCTGTTCTAATTGCGCATACAAATGATCGATATCGCATACAACAGTCCTTAGTACGACCTGTTGTATACGATCGTCGTCCCGTGTGTACGAGGCATTAGACTAAAGCCTCGTACACTCGGCACGACGATCGTACGTACGATCGTGTCAAATCGTATGTTGGATAATGTAAATTGCATACTGACTGCACTACACGATCGTACGACCACATAAGAACGTTTAGGTGCATGTAATTAGCATCCAGCCGTTCCTGACTTCTGAGCATGCGTGTTTTGCACAATACAATTTGTTGTACCAACTTCTCTGTACACACGATACAACGGTCGTATGAGCGCTTGTTGGTACGACCAAGTTTTCTAGCCTGCTCATACAACTCCCCTTGTACGACCGTCGTATGTCGTCTGTTCTAATCGCGCATATGAACGATCGATTTTGCATACAACGGTCGTTAGTACGACCTGTTGTATACGATCGTCGTCCCGTGTGTACGAGGCTTTACTTTTTAACTGAATTGATCAAACTGAGTTGATCAGCCAGTGTGGAAAATTATCAATCATTTTTTATCAATTGGCAGCACTGAGATGCTTTATTCATGAATTTGATCATATTTTGATTGATCAGATTGTAAGTTTTCATGGTGGAAACAGAAAATGTATGATAACTTATGATCCTAAATGCCAACTATCAACTGTAATCCACTTTCCTGTGTGTAGTATATCAATCAATTGAGTTGTCTACTGTAGATCGATTATTCCTACTAGGGAGAATTGATTGGAAAGGAAATCAATTATTTTGTGTGTATGGCCACCACAACACAGATTAGTGTTGTCATTGTAAAGCTGACCATACATGGCTCAGCTTTTTTTCGAAAAACACTAAACAGATTCCCCCATCCACACAGGAATCCTCCCTGCTGTGTCACTGTATTCTGACAGTGGGGAGACTTCCCCCACATCAGAATACACTGATCAGCGCTGCACATGATTGGCTGCATGCGCTGATCGAAGCAAAATTTTCCAAGTCGGTTTATGAGAAGTCGATCAATAGATTGACTTCTCATGAACGGGAGCAGCCAGAGGTGGATGGAAATTGGACCAGTTCCTGCAGAAGCTGCTGAATTTCGAAACCACGGATGACCAGCTTTCCAGATCTGAACTCAACAGGATCAGCCTTGTTAGGGAGTCAGTGAAATGATTCATGAAATCCCGGCTAGGAGCAAAGATCACTTAGCACAAGGTGGCTTGTTTAGAATGTAAACATGAAGGATGAGCTTATCATTGACTTTAAATTGGAAAGAATGTGATTGCTCTGTTGTGGTGACACTGTTCTTGTGTTGTTGTTGATGTTCTGGTGTTACTGCTGATTTTTATAGAACTTGAAGCCCGACTCCAGCCAGGATTACCTTCCAGGGGGTTCCTTCAGGGAAACATTCTCCTTCCTTTGGAGGAGGCCTCTGTCATACTTCTATTTTCAGCAAATCAGTAGAGGGACTCATGGGCTCTTCACAGTTGCCTTATATTTACCTGTTGTCTGTAGCTTAAAGCGGTAGTAAACCCATCCATTTAACAGTTTAAAAAGCACGTGCCGGAAATGTAACACTCCCATTGGTTGTGCTCTAAACCAAACTGTCAAACCATCCAATGGCTGTTGTCATAGATGATCACATCTGCAGCTTCATGGCAGTTGTAGATTAAACAGAGGCCAAGATGGCAGCTTACTTGGCTGAAAATGATAGGAGGGTTTACTACCACTTTAAGGGTTCGTTCATACGTGGATATACAGCCATGACTGTGAAAAGTGAGGACCTTTGACAGGTGGTGAAGAGGAGCCTCCTCACTGACTGCTTTATCCCTCCCAACCAACCACACCTCGACCACTGGCATTGCATATGGTTGCGGCATGGTCTCATTCACTTCACCACCTGCTGAATGCCCTTTACGACATTGCATTTCTGTGTTAAAGATGAACTCCAGGCATTGTACATTTATATATAGTTACATTGGCCCAACTTACCATACCTGACCAATGCCCCTGGAAACCTGGAAACCATGGAAACAGACACTGCTACTCCAGTGATGTCCACTTGCTTCAGCGTCCCATGCCAAGTGATGCTGAACACTTGACATGGCGCCGTTCAGAGAAAGCTTTAATATTGGATGAGATGGAGAGGTGGGCTGGTGCTGTCATGTCAAACTATCCAAAAAGAATCACACTGTGTTTCTCCTGCAAAAGCGAGCATCAAATCTCCTCCTCACTGCTGGCCAATAGCCACTGAAAAGTGATCTGAATGCTGATCGCACTTCAGAGGAGTGGTTGAGGGTTAAACGTTGGTCTAAAGCCCTATGACTAAGCCCCGGTGGGTGAGGCAAAACGCATGGGGGGCTTGGTTACTTGGCAGGGACATGCAGACTGAAGCCGATCCTCACTTGTTTGTCATGGTGGCTGGTTGGGAGAGCGGCGTTTTCTCTATTTAATGCACACACTGCTCTGGATGCGCCCCCTTCATTCGCGTGGATCATGGAAATAGAAACCCTGGCTTTGAGCGGCATGGCTAGGGTATAAAAGATGAAGATCTGGGCTTCCCAAGCTGCCTGGCCACTCCACTACCCAACCCTGTCACCAGACAAGACCCTCTGACACCAACTGGGGTTTAATGGCCACAGCAGCCACATTATTTAACAAAATAGAAATAGAAATAACAAAAACGTATATAACCAATATAAATACCAAATATATATACCATAAACCGGCAAGAGACTGAATGCATACTGGAGACTCAAGGCCCTTATAGGCAACCAAGTTATACCTATGACCTATAAAGTAGGCCTCCAGCTGCACCCCACCAACTCGGAGACAGGGTCAGGTACCCAATTACTGCCATAAAGGTACAAAATTAGGGGTAGCCTTACCCAAGACAGGTCCCAACCTATTGACCTTCACTACTGCCTAACTTCTAGGACCTTGAACCCCCGACAGCTGTCATGACAGATCTCCAATCCCCAAGAAAACTCAACCCCATAAGAACAAAAACCACCACTAAATACAAGGGGGGGGCGGATAGATTCTTTTATGTGTGCCGTCTTCCTACTGAAACTTTCTTGGGACCGTCCTGCTACAACCCCCTAGGGACCCCACCCCAGCAATCAGGTCAGCACCACTCCTTCTTGCATCCTACCAACTCTCCACCCCAGTCCACCACTCCCCTTTTAACCCAGTCATGCTGTCTCTTTGTCTATTCCTTCTGGATTTTTCCTCCGGGCCTGACTTAGCTGAGCCTAAACCTAGCCTCAGAGCTTTCCCTGGAACTAACAGTAAAGTGACATTAGCATACTTACAAGTGATGAGCTTGGGTTTGCTCCGAACCTGGAAGTTGCCGGTCACTGTTTGGCCAAAGAGCTGCAGCCAAGGATTCCCCACCCTGAAAATGACACACACAGAGGACGGGAGATGCTCATGACATCATTGACCTTATAAAAAGCTGCAACAACAGTTTTTGGTAAAAAATCAAAGGTTGAGCCCATGTTGGGTCTGAACCTGGAAGTTAGCTCATGCTTCGATTTTTTACCAAAAACTGTTGTTGCAGCTTTTTATAAATGCATCATAGTATTCCTTTGTAATACACTCTGGGCTCTAGACTGAAGTTAGCAATTGAAAATCCATGCCCTGTTTTTTGTGTAGATTTTAAAGTGTCATGTGGCAGCCATGTCTCTGTGAAGTGACAGCTGAGAAGTGTCTAATAATATATATGATGTGGTGCATATACAGTAACTTTGCTTGTGGTGAGTGAATCCATCTTATCTGGAGCCAAAAATATTTCCAGAATACTATTTGTGTTATTTTAACAAACTTTAAGGTGAATTTCAGACAAACAGCTACATACACAGATGGAATAATTTTATAAGAGCAGTTTTACCTGCCAGAGGGTTTGTATTTCTGCCTATCCAGCCCTGAAATTAACACAGCTCTGTCCCACAGAAAAGTCAGGCATGACAAGGCAAGGGAGCTGATCGTTTTTTGCTGTAGTTTCACTTACACTCCCCTCCACTCCGCTATGTAACTGGACAGTGAAAGGTGGAGCAGCACACGGATGAGCTTATCTCTCTGTCACTCTGCTTTCTCCTCCTATCAGCATGCTCCATGCACAGCAACACACCTGACTGGCTTTTTGTTTGCTGATCCCTCCCGCTCTCTAAACTCTACTGTGCAGTAGATTTCAAAAGGCTGATACCAAGTCAAATTGTGGTTACTTTAAATTGATTAACCTGATATAATACATTTTTTCAATGTGTGTTATTTTTTTAAAAACTTTCATTACATGCATGGTTTGTAATTACTGTACATATGTTAATGATCCGCATTCATAGTACTTCTGCTTTGCAGTAGTACACAATGATTGTGCTTTACTGTTCCTTCTCACAATGCAGTCAATGGGGTTGATTTACTAAAACTGAAGGGTGCAATATATGCTGCAACTGTGCATGGTAGATAATCTAACTCAGCTTGTTCAACTAAAGAGGTTGTAAAGGCTTGAGGCCTTTTACCTTCATACATCCTATGCATGAAGGTGAAAAAACCTTCTGTGTGCAGCAACCCCCTGTCCCCTAATACTTACCCAAGCCCAATCCAGGGGCGTATCAAGGCATTTTCCTTGGGTGGCATTCATCAGGAAGGGACACTATGAGGACTGCAGAGAAGCAGTGGCGTCGGTGTGGGGGGTGAGTACCGCACCCGAGTGACACCTGCCAGAGGGGTGACACCAGGGGCGGCCGTAGACAAACCGTTCCAATCCCGGAAGTAGCTCAGTTGGCAGAACAGTTCGTAGTCCCGGGCTGTGATTGTGGCAAGCTAGTGGGGAATACTGTGGCAGGCTCAGAGCTGCCTGACTGATGCACACCATTAACACCAGAGACTGCATGTTACTACCCCACAGTCCACCAGAGACCCCCCCATAGCCACCAGAGACACCGCATAGCCATTAGAGACTCCACATAGTCACCAGAGACCCCGTATAGCTATTAGAGACCCCACATAGCCACCAGAGACCCTGCATAGCCACCAAAGAACTCAAATAGCCACTTGAGAAGGAAGGGGTGGGACAAATTTAGATGTGGCAGCTCCCAATTTTAGTCTTGCCTAGGGCAACCCAAAACCAAAATACACCACTGGCCCCCTCACAATCAAGCAATGTGCACGAGAGCAGCAGCTCTCCTGGGTCTCTTCCTCCTCATTAGCTGAGACAGCAGCTAGAGCCATTGGCTCCCGCTACTGTCAATCACAGTCAGTGAGCCAATGAGGAGAGAGTGGGGGCGGTGTCAAGCCACGCTCCATATGTGAATGGGCACACAGAGCAGCGATTCTGGAGCGAGCCTGCTCAAGTGCTCCCATAACAAGCTGCTCCGGGAACCCGAGAATAATAGTGTATAGACTAATAAGTGCAAAATTATTTTCCCAATAACATTTTATTGAGCAAAAGGGTGTGTAACAGAACAACAAATCGTTCAAAATACATTACATCGAGAAAATAATCGTACATTAATGATTTATGGTCAAGGTACATGTTCAGTCACATCCATCTTCATAAAACCTTCATAAGAAGTATCTTAACAACAAGCAACTGCAGTCTCATGTTAACTCTGTCCCTACCAGGGATAACAGCCTTTCTTGCCATCCCCATCATGCTTCCTCTGGTGAGGATGATCCTAAGGTGAAGAGGGATGGGGGATAATTCGGCAGGTGCGGCCTAAGTAAGAAATGGGGGTAAGTGGATTGGGGGACTGACTAGCGTCCCGTGTCCCCCGACCACTCTCCCCCTATTGATGCTTCATGTAAAGGAAAGAGGAAGAAAAAATAAATAAATAAATAACTGGGGGGGGGGGGGAGGGGGCATACATAGAGACCTTTAGTCTAACACAGGAAAGAGGCCCTATCTCAAGTGGTTGTATCATTGAGAGCTTAAATTATCATGTGTATCCAGGTCGCTACCGACATATAAGCACTCTAGGCTGTGTCCTTTAGCAACTCTAGACATGTGCTAGATTTCCGAAAAGCATGCCACTCGGCCCAAGTATTTGTGTATACTGAGATTCTGTCTTGAGCTGTAAAGATTAATTCTTCCATTCTACTAATTTGGTCTACTCGATTTACCCATTCCTTCCAGGTGGGGGGCGAGGTATCCCTCCAATGCAACGGAAGGGCCCTTCTCGCCGCATTGATCATGTGTAAGGCAATTGATTTACGATAGGTCTTTTTAGGGATTTTAGAATGATGTAGTAGGTATTGGGCCGGCGCGAATTCCAAAGGGAGTGAGGAGATCGTTTTGGTGAGATCGTGGACCTTTCTCCAGAAGGGTTGGATCCCTGAGCCGGACCACCAAATGTGAATAAAGGACCCCCGCTCTGTCCCACATCTCCAACAGCGGTCACTTACTGTCGGGTAAATATTGTGGAGCAGATCCGGGGTCCTGTACCACCTAGTTTTGATCTTGTATCCATTTTCTTGGGTTTGAACATTCAGTGAGCCTTTATGCATGTAGAAGTGTATCCGCTCCCACCCTTCGTCCTCAATCTCTATGTCCAAAGCAGATTCCCAAAAAGCGTGATCTTGTTCCAAAATCGACGCCTTTTCGGGGAACATGGATGAATATATCACAGAGATCACATGCTTTTGGGGTGTTGTTCTCGAGCAGAGCGACTCAAACATTGTGAGGTCTCTGGAGAAGTTTTGTCTTCGTGTTGGGTGATCTAGGAAATGTTTTAATTGGAGGTAACTCCAGAGAGGGAATTTTGCATATAAGTGCAAAATTATTGTACAGAGCAAGTAAGTATAACGTTGTTATTTAAAAAAAAAAAAAATCTGCCTTTAGACTCCTTTCACACTTGTGCGAGTTGTCCTGCGATTTGGGACAGTAGAGTCCCATGACAAGTCGTTCCCCATTATTTCCAATGAGTACCATTCACATCTGAAGTCGTGCCGACTTCAGAGTAGTCCCTGCATTACTTTGGTCCAACTTTGATGCAACTTGAGGTCCATAGACTTCAATGTTAAACCCTCAAAGTCTCATGCAAATCGCACCTGAATGATATAGATGTGATTTCTGTACTATTTCTGTACGACTTTGTAATATTTTTTCATTGAGCCAAAGTTGCAACAAAGTTGGACCAAAGTCTTTTTGATCTGAAATCGCGGCAAAATCGCGATACAATCACGGCAAAAATTGCGGTAAAATTGGGTCGTACAAGTGTGAAAGGGGCCTAAATATCATTTTGAAGAGGAACTCCAGTCATTTTTGTGTTTATTCAAATTCAGCAGCTACAAAATCTTAATAAACAGATACCCACCTGTCCCAGGATCCAGCAATGTGCTCACCCGAGCTGTTCCTTCCCTCGATCTTCTGTCCCCGACATCACAACTGTGGGCACCACTGCGCATGCACGAGTCACGCTGCACATTGTAAATGGTCCCGCAGTCTTCTGGGACCTGTGATGTGTCCAAGATGACTGCAGGGAGGGAGGGAGGGGGAGAGGAGAACTTCCGCTCAGATTGCCTAGTAGTGGAAGTGGAAGAGGGTACCTGTCAAAAACAGGTACCCCCCCCCTCCAAAAAAAAAGTGCCATTTGGTGAAGAGGAAGGGGGAGAAGGCCTTAAAGTAGAACTTACCCTTTTAGGTGGAGCTCTACTTTAACTTGGACAAAAAAAAAACCTGGAAGCTGATTTTTTATGCAGAGCTGCACCAGATTTTGCATTCTCTAGTTTTAGTAAATAAACCCCTATGAGTCAGCCAATTCTTTGAATACAATGCATTATCCATCTTTTTAGCAAAATCCCTCCTCCTAGCACAAATTCCCCCCAAAATACCCCTTCCAAGCATAAATTCTCTCCCCCCCCCCCCAAATCCCCCCTGCTAGCATAAATTCCTTACAATCTCTCCTTCTAGTACAATACCCCACCCCAAAATTCCACACTGATACACTTTCCTGCATTTTTTCCTTGCAAGAAAAATGTTTCTCTTTCCTATGGGACTTTTCACACTACTGTATTACAGGTGGAGAGCGTTTTGAAAAGTCGTGCATGTTGGATCTTTGGGGCGGTTTCCAAAAGATGCGATTTTGCATTGTTGGTGCGTTTTTTTGAGTCACATGTGCAGGCGACCCAAAAATGCACCAGAAACGCACAGCAAATGCACCTGAAACACAGCAAAATTGTGCTTTTGCTACAGAGTAGTGTGAAAGTACCCTTAGGCCCCTTTCACACGGGCTTATCCATTTGTGGAGTCCGCTCCGCTCAGCAGGCATCGATCCGCTGATCCTTGCTGAGCAGGCGGATGACAGATCTGCCAGAGCCCCACTTTCCTCTATGGGGATCGGATGAAAACGGATCCGCCTGTACGTTTTCATCCGATCCGATCCTACAGACAGATGGAAAATAGGGTTTCCATCCGCCTGGATTTCATGGACAGGATCGGATCAGAGAGCGGCGGATGTCAGCTGACATCCGCTGCTACATAGGGCTGCATGGAGCGTCCGGACAGGCAGACCTGATTGGCATGCCCGTGTGAAAGGGGCCTAAGGGCCGGTTCACACCGGGGCGATCCGACTTCAGGCGTGACTTTGTAGGCGAATTGAACGCGACTTCAACGTGAGTTCAGCGCGACTTTGGGCAACTTACAACGCGACTTAAAGCGACCTCCATGCCAGACGACTTTGCCTGTGGCCCACCAGAGAAGGGAGGGAGGGGGTTGCCTGGGTAATACGTGGGGAGTACCTGGGTAAATTCTTTTCTTTTTCCTGTAAAGTCGCTTCAATATAGATGGGGATCTGACTTGGAGGCGCCTTCCATTGAATTCTATGGGCACAAGTCGGATAGAAGTCGCCTTGAAGTAATACAGGAATCTTTTCTGAAGTCGAAGTGACTTCAGTAGTGTACATTAAGATGGCTCCCATTCATTTCAATGGGATTTCTAAAGTCAAGCGACTTGGGACGACACAAGTCGGATCCCAATTCGCTGTAGTGTGAACCGATTCTTACCCTTTCTACCACGAATCCTTCCTCCCACTCGCATCTCACCTCCTAGCACAAATCCCCCCTCCTAGCACAAATTCTCCCTCCTAGCACAAATTCTGTCCCTTCCCCAGATCCCCTCGCCCAGCACAAAATCCCCCCGAATCCAGTAGCACAAATCCCCTCGTCTCCAGCACAAATGTTTGTTAATGTTGTAATATACCAGGCTTGAATATTTGGCCACCTAGATGTGAGGCCAGGGAGACAGGGTGAACAGGTTGGCACACATAATAGATCGCCTTCAGAAGTGGGCTCCCTAGAGTCAAAGTCTCTGATCCCCAAATATTTCTCTTTTTTAAAGGGGCGATGGAGAGTACGGTGCTACGACACCAACAGGCTGCCTGCTCTAGAATCTGGTACTTGTTACAAGCAGGCTGCTAGCAGAACAATGTGAGGGGCGCCAAAAGATTTCTAGGAAATCCTCTGAGATGCTGGCTTCTGCCAACCACCTTCTGTTCAAGCCAACCCAGTACAGCAAAACCCAGCCAAAAAGATGCCCCCGCAGCACATTTCCTTCTCAGACAATGACAATGTCAAAGAGGAATTCAGCAGCTTCTGGGTTGGGGTCCGAAGTTGGCCATACACCAGTAGAATTTCTTTCAATTCTTTTTATATACAAAACGTTCGATTTTCTAATGGTTTTGGGCTCAAATCGATCATCACTTTTGACCACAGTTATGAGAATGTTTGAAGGAGCAGGATGGAAAATTTTTCTCAGATGAACAAAATTGTAACTGCAAATTATACAATTGTAATTAAAGATTGTACATATTGTATTGTGTATGATCTAGGCACAAAAAAAAAACTGTTTAATACATCTGGAATTCTATTTCTATTCAACTAGCAGGTTTGGTTTCAATTTCATAGGCTTTTAAAACGAATTGACTTAACCACTTAAGGACCGTAAGTATTTACCCCCTTAATGACCAGGCCATTTTTTGCGATACGGCTATGTCCGTGCAGCCACGTGTCTCAATAGAAATGTATAGGATGCTGGCACAGGGATGCTCACAACACCTCTGCATCCCTGTGCCTGGAAAACATGGACCAGCATGGGGCCTGCAGTTCAGTGCCACGTGTAAATGGACCTTAACCACTTCAGCCCCGGAAGGATTTCCAGCTTTAGGACCGGAGCCCTTTTTGCGATTCGGCGCTGCGTCGCTTTAACTGACAATTGCGCGGTTGTGCGACGTTGTACCCAAACTAAATTTGCGTCCTTTTTTTCCCACAAATAGAGCTTTCTTTTGGTGGTATTTGATCCCCGCTGCGTCATTTCTGATCGCCGCTATAAACAAAAGAAGAGCAACAATTTTGCAAAAAAACCCAAATTTCTTACTTTTTCCTAAAATACAAATCCAAAAAAAAAATTAAAAAAAAACATTTTTTTTCACCGTTTTTGGCCGATTTATATTCTTCCTCATATTTGCGATAAAAAAAAATCGCAATCAGCGTTTATTGATTGGTTTGCGCAAAAGTGGTCGCGTTTACGGATTATGAGAATTCATTTTTGGGGTTTTT
>BLSH010502800.1:750910-766482 GCA_018402905.1 Glandirana rugosa
TTTACTCGCCCCCCCCCCCCCCACAAAAAAGCTGTAACTAAGTTACAGACAGAGGGGGAAGGAGGGTAGGGAGAGAGGGAACGAACCAGCGGAACTTCACTTTTAACTTTTTGGGTGCAGTTTCGCTTTAATGATGACAAGAATGCTTAGACGAACAATTTTTCAGAATTCCGGTATAAACTTTCAAACAAAATTCTACTACTTAAAGTGATTGTAAAGTCAGAAGGTTTTTTTATCTTAATGCATTCTATGCATTAAGATAAAAAGCCTCCTGGGTGCAGCAGCCTCCCTCAACCCCCCCAAAACTTACCTAAGCCCCCTCTAGCTCCAGCAATGTTGCATGAGACACTCGGCTTGCCGAGACTCTCCTCCTCATTGGCTGAGACAGCAGCGCGGTGCCATTGGCTCCTGCTGCTGTCAGTCAGCCAATCAGGTGAGAGAGATGGCGGGTCTGGGTAGCAGCTCCATGTCTGAATGTACACAGGGAGCTGTGACTCGCCTCGGGTGCCCCCATAGCAAGGTGCTTGCTGTGGGGGCACTCAACAGGAGGGAGGGGCCAGGAGCACCGAAGAGGGACCCGAGAAGAGGAGAATCCAGGCTGCTCTGTGCAAATCTCCCTCCTGATTGGCTGAGACACAGCACACAACAACATTGGCTCCCGCTGCTGTCAATCAAAGTCAGTCAGCCAATCAGGAGAGATAGAGGGTGGGGCCAGGCCACGGCTCCATGTCTGAATGAGCACAGGGAGCTGTGGCTCGGCACGGGTGCCCCCATAGCAAGCTGCTTGCTGTGGGGGCACTCAACAGTTGGGAGGGGCCAGGAGAGCCAAAGAGGGACCCGAAAAGAGGAGGATCTGAGTATAACGGGTTGTTTTATGTAGCTCTTTGGAGACAAATATTGCTTAGAACAATACTTTCTTAGTGAATATAAAGAGCAGTATTTACAATGAAATAGATACATTATGCATAGTTTAATGTTGCTGATATTTTCTCCTGTGATCCATGGAGTTTTCTCCTGGTGCTTGGCTTGCATGGTATATTGGATAGAAGTGCAGTATGTTTCCAGGATATTCAGGAGAAATCAATATGCTTTGTGTGCCTTGAGTCATAGCTTTGTGCCTGGAGCCAAGAAAATAAAAGTTTATTCGAGGTCACGATGAAAGCTGAGAATGCAGTTTTACTGTAAGATGGTCTGGCTGGGTGGCATTTTCTACAATCTTAGTGGATGTTCTGTGCACCATTTAACCTATGAGAGTCAAAAATATGCTGACCAAATGAGAACTAATATTTGATTGTTTGTCCCTGATACACTGAATGTAATAAAGCTGAGCTTCAGGCAGAACTTTTATTAGGCGAGTATAAAGTTGCTTCCTGTCACAAACCATGAATCAGATCAAGACAGAAGTGCAGTAAAATTACACTTTAATAAAAAGGTAAAATGTAATAAAAAGAGTAAACATAGTCAAAACTTAGCCAGGGTTCGGTAACCAGAGCGGATAGTCATATCAGTGAAACAGGAGTCCAGAGATCAGCAAGGTCGAACAAATGGAATGCAGGGTCAGGAGCCAGGAGGAGAGTCAGCCGAGCAGGGTCTTGAATCCAGGAACCAGAAGTGAACGTCAAACAGGCAAAGTCTTTCACAGGAACACACAGCAGAGATTTCTCCAGAGATGTTGACCAAGGCAAGGCATCTACGAACTGATCCAGGCAGTTTATATAGCAGCAGAGTCAGCTAAACAAGGCAGGATATGGCCATCAGAGACACAGTGGAAGCTGAAACTGGCAATTAACCCTCAGCTGAACAGCTTGCTCTGAGAAGGTAAAAGCTAAGCCCAACCCTGACACTTCCATACCCATATATAATTTCTTCTCGTGAGAATGCATAGACCCCATATTTTGTCTATTAGGTTTATTTCTTATGATTGTCAGCTCCATCTAGTGGGCACAATGCAGTATTTTCCTGGTTGAGACATTTCAGGAAAGTACCACATTATGTCCACTAGGTAGAATTGATGATCATGAGAAATAAGCCTGTAGACAAAATCCAGGGAAATGTGTTAGGGCTGGGAGAATGCTTGTGAAATTCATCTAACAAACATTCTGTAAATTAACTTCAAAGTCATTCAGGCAGTGGGAAAATCAGTCTTTTTTGATATAGGAAAAGCCCTCTGTCCCCTTTAGATCTGATTCATAAGATGGATGGTCACTATGCCTGCCATCCCCCTGACCACAGGCCTTGTACTTGACCCACTTTAGTTCTTTAAAAAGCAATCAGTGATGTAATTATGTCACAGCTTGCTATAGTGGGCAGACCTTGGAGTCTCAGACCTAAAGGCCCACTTTTTATGGCACCACACACATGCCTATGGTCCTGCCCATTCTGTACTCTAATTTGTAGGAAATGATATTGCCGCTTCTGAGATACCTCCTCCCAATGCCCAGGGATTTCAGATTCTTACATATGCTGCTACAACTTCACCACTTTTTAAACAGTGGGTGAAATTTATTAAAGTGGTTGTAAAGGCAGAAGTTTTTTTTTATTTTTTTATCTTAAAGAGGTTGTATGCTCCCAAAAAAAAAAAAAGAAAAGAAAAGAGAAAAAACCTGTAAGGCAAAGGCATAATGAGCAAGTATGCAGCATACTTGCTCATTATGAAATACTTACCTCAGAACGAAGCTCCAACAGGTCCGCCCGGTCCCCGCAGAGGGAGCTGACATTTTCCTTCTGGGTACGCGGCTCCGGCCACTCGGTGGCAGGAGCTCGTCTTTCCAGCAGGGTTTCCATGCACCGGGCCTTCGCCGGGACATCACTGCGCATGCGCGTGACCTCAGCGTCTGCATTCAGGGAAAATATCTCCTAAACTGTACAGGTTTAGGAGATATTCATTTTACCTACAGGTAAGCCTTACTATAGGCTTACCCGTAGGTAAAAATCAAAAAATACAAACCACTTGCAATTCTATGTGCAGCTGCCCCCCTAATACTTACCTGAGCCCCATCTCGATCCAGCAATGTTTCATGAGAGACTCGGCTGTCCAGGACTCTCCCTTCTTATTGGCTGAGACAGCAGTGAAGCACCATGGGCTCCCGCTGCTGTGAATCAAGGTCAGTGAGCCAATGAGGAGAGAGGGGACGGGGCCAGGCCACGGCTCCTTGTCTGAATGGAGCTGCAGATTGGCTCAGTTGCCCCCACAGAGAGCTGCTGGCTGTGGGGGCACTCAACAGGAGGGAGGGGCCAAAAGCGCTGAAGAGGGACTCGAGAAGAGGAGGATCCAGGCTGCTCTGTGCAAAACCATTACACAGAGCAGGTAAGTATAACATGTTTGTTATTTTAAAACAATCAAAGAAAACAGACTTTAGTATCACTTTAAGACTGGAGAAGCCAGAATCATTTTCAAAGCTTATTTGAACAAGCTGAAGCTAAAAGCTAATTGGCTACTCTGCACAGATGTTCCAGATTCTGTTTCTAGTTTAGTACATTTCCCCCAGTATGTTTTTTACTAAACTGAAATTTTAACAAAAGAAAAACTACATATACAGTTTTCATGACTTCATTACCATCTCAGAGTTCATCTGTAAATTCACTTAATTTAATGAAATGAGCAGTTGTTGCAGTGATGAACCTGTTACTGCTATTCCAGTCAATGGAGAAGAAGAAAAAAGATCACTCTCTTATATTTATTACAGTGACAATAGTCAGTCACAGGAGGCCAATCCTTCAAATATAATACTCACATTGACTGAAATTTCAATTCAGTGTACCGTTAGTTACAAGGACAGTAGATTTATGGCAGGATCAGCTAGCATTTTTCTGGACTTGCAGAAATTGTGCTAGCCTGAAAACTAATGCAGCTACCACATCTAAGGGCTCCAATATATATAATTAGTATTCTTGGGTTTACATATAATAGTTACAAATATCGCCATATAGCCCTGACCTAAATCATTTCTACTAACAGCAGTGCTGGGTGTGTCTGCTGAGTACTTAAAGTGGACCTTCATCCCTTTGATGCAATGGGCATTATTACTCTCCTCCCCACCTCATCTAAAATGAAAGTTTTTTTTTTTGCCTGGCCCTCTGACCAACATTCTAGCCACAGCTCTGATGCCTCCTAAGGCCCCTTTCACACGGACGGATAGAATCCAGCTTTTAGCTGCGGATAGATGAAGTTATCTACCGCAGCTTTCCTGTGACAATGCTTTCCTATGGCCCCTTTCACACTCTGCATTTAGCAACGGTTTTGTTGCAGACGATTTAGAACGATTAGAAAAAATGGATTTGAATGCGTCCAGGAAGGTTGTTATGCAGCTATCTGCACGAATCTGCAGCTATCTGCAGGTAAAAGCAGTGCACTGTGTCATCTATGGATAGCAACGGAAACAAGCATAGAAAATCAATAGGAAGCACTTCAGAAATGTCAAGAATGGCACTTCAGTAATGTCAAGAACGTAAAGAATGTTTCCACTGCAGCTAAACGTAGCTGCATGTAACCGTGGCTAATCAGAATGTACAAATGCAAGTAATCCTTGTGATTTGGAGTCTGGTATCTGGCTTGCATTTAGCAACGGCAGAACAGCTGCCCGTGTGAAATGGGGCCTAAGATGCCCCATATCCCAGGAGGCTTCACTGTACAATCGCAGCATTGGAGGGGGGCAGGCCTGGTGGCCATCATCACTGGGGTTGGCTACCTAAACCAGCATAATACCAGATGACGTCAGGAACAAAGATGGTGGCGTGGGGGCGAGGCAAGTGGCAAAAACGCGATGGATCACAGCAGGACAGCTCTGGATCCACTGGGCAGGTGAGTATATAAATTGAGAACAACCCTGGACAACAGAAGGGGGGGGTGAGTAAAAAAAAAATGGATGGGAGTGAAGTTCCTCTGTAAACCTATTTTAGTGTATTATATGTATATCTGTGTATTAAATAAAGCACCTTAGGGTGTCATGTTGTAGTAAAACTTTTCTCAGCTTAAAGCATTCTGAACCATTGATTAATTTTGCCGTATGTTACTCAATCTTTCGTATTGCTTTTGATTCATGTGTGTTGCTGTCATTCAAATGAAAGATTGTTTGGCATACACAACCTCTGGCTGGAGTTTTTGGCCAACCCTTCACTAATCTTTACGTGCCTTCCTTGAAATTTGACCTGTGTGCCGTGTAAATAAGAGATGTTAACAGCACATAGCAGCCAGCAATGTATATAAATAGACGTTTAGTGCCGATAATAGATGCTCCAGTTACACATTAGGACCAAGCCAGTGTTGGAAATAACTTGTGCCCGTGTTGATTAGATCCTAATGGTAGCTTTGGAATGAGCAAGCTACAGAGGGCCTTTCTAAGGGAGATGTGGTATGGTGACATCTTTCTGGACAGCTGGGGAAAATAGAGTCAGTCCATACAATACTGATAGACGCTGGAAGATTGAGCCATCTGTCAAGCAGTGGAGATGTGCCTGCACAGACTGGTCCCCGACCACCCCCAGCGCTGTCCTCACCACTGAGATACCTATTGTTGATCCTGATAGGATCCTGCCATTGAACAGCCAATAGGTAGTGACTATATCACACAGGCAGTGACTATATCACACAGGCAAGTGATATTGATACCTGAAGAAGACTTGGAACTGCAGCACCCTCAGATTTAGGTGGGTTAAAATGATGTAGGGTTGCTGGCAAAGGTTAGATACTGGTAGTTGCTGCAAGATTGAGCCATCAGACAAGCAGTGGAGATGTGTCTGCACAGGCTGATCCCTGACCACCCCCAGCGCTGTCCTCACCACTGAGATACCTATTGTTGATCCTAATGGTAGCTTTGGAATGAGCAAGCTACAGAGAGCCTTTCTAAGAAAGATGTGGTATGGTGACATCTTTCTGGACAGCTGGGGAAAATAGGGTCAGTCTATACAATACTGGTAGATGCTGGAAGATTGAGCCATCTGTCAAGCAGTGGAGATGTACCTGCACAGACTGGTCCCCGACCACCCCCAGCGCTGTCCTCACCACTGAGATACCTATTGTTGATCCTGATAGGATCCTGCCACTGTACAACCAGTAGGTAGTGACTATATCACACAGGCAGTGACTATATCACACAGGCAGTGACGTTGATACCTGAAGAAGACTGGGGACTGCAACACCCTCAGATTTAGGTGGGTGAAATGATGTAGGGTTGCTGGCAAAGGTTAGATACTGGTAAATGCTGGAAGATTGGGCCATCTGTCAAGCAGTGGAGATGTGCCTGCACAGGCTGGTCCCCCACCATCCTCCTGCGCTGTCCTTACCACTGAGATACCTATTGTTGATCCTGATAGCATCCTGCCATTGAACAGCCAATAGGTAGTGACTATATCACACAGGCAGTGGTGTTGATACCTGAAGAAGACTTGGGACTGCAGCACCCTCAGATTTAGGTGGGTTAAAATGATGTAGGGTAGCTGGCAAAGGTTAGATACTGGTAGATGCTGATAGATGCTGGAAGATTGAGCCATCTGTCAAGCAGTGGAGATGTGCCTGCACAGACTGGTCCCCGACCACCCCCTGCGCTGTCCTCACCACTGAGATACCTATTGTTGATCCTGATAGGATCCTGCCATTGAACAGCCAATAGGTAGTGACTATATCACACAGGTAGTGACTATATCACACAGGCAGTGACGTTGATACCTGAAGAAGACTTGGGACTGCAGCACCCTCAGATTTAGGTGGGTGAAAATGATGTAGGGTTACTGGCAAAGGTTAGATACTGGTAGTTGCTGCAAGATTGAGCCATCTGTCAAGCAGTGGAAATGTACCTGCACAGGCTGGTCCCCGACCACCCCCTGCACTGTCCTCACCACTGAGATACCTATTGTTGATCCTGATAGGATCCTGCCACTATACAACCAGTAGGTAGTGACTATATCACACAGGCAGTGACGTTGATACCTGAAGAAGACTTGGGACTGCATCACCCTCAGATTTAGGTGGGTGAAAATAATGTTGGGTTACTGGCAAAGGTTAGATACTGGTAGATGCTGGAAGATTGGGCCATCTGTCAAGCAGTGGAGATGTGTCTGCACAGGCTGGTCCCTGACCATCCCCTGCGCTGTCCTCACCACTGAGATACCTATTGTTGACCCTGATAGGATCCTGCCACTGGACAACCAGTAGCTATTGACTATATCACACAGGCAGTGACGTTGATACCTGAAGAAGACTTGGGACTGCAGCACCCTCAGATTTAGGTGGGTGAAAATGATGTAGGGTTGATGGCAAAGGTTAGAGGCAGGTGGGGCTAGCTGTATGTGTGGTAAGGGGCTTTACAGCTAAACTCTGGCAATGAAAGATACAGACTGTCCAATCCTTTCTGTAGATATTACCCACAGGTGTGCTAGTCTTTTTTTTTTTAATTATTGATCGAAGCACGGTTTTTTCCTTGATTTTTTTTTTTTAAGTCTTCACCAGAAACAGTGCAGCCATCCAGATATACTGTAAGCTTGGTGTCCAAAAGTGAATATTGTCATGGCATATGGTTTTTGTGATGTTACTTTACTAATGCATAAAGTCCCCCCATTAGGCTCCACCCACCCAACAACTCAACTCCATGGCTGCTGCGCCAGTAAGTTGGGTGGACAAGAACTTATGAGGAAATCTGAGGGACTAGCTTCTTGCCTTCCACTGTCAATTACAAGGGTGACACACCTGATGAGGAACTAGTCTGTCAGCATCCCAATCAGGCTTCGCCCAGTGCAGTGTTAAGGCCCACATCATTGGTTAGTTGGACACTGGTGGCCTGCATCCTAGCAGCCAATGGAGTAAATACACTACAAAATAAAGAAACCCCCGTAAGCCTCGTACACACAATAAGATTATCGATCAACTATCATCCGTTTTTTTGCTGCATGCTAGTCTCATATTGAAAATGAAGAGGTTACTAAAGTTACGACAGAATACAACTTCGGAAATTATGTGTTGTATTGTATTGTAATGTAATCTTTAGTTACCGGGCATGCATGGTCTTGGTCTTCCAGTTTTTGGTTGGAATACTGCACTGATTAAGCAAAAATCACATGATCTGGTATCATGTGAGAAAAGTTTTCATGCTTGTTCCTTCAGATATTTTTGGATGAACTGTCGTGATCGGCTCTCAAAAGCTGTGTACTAATGATCAGATTGTCGTACGACCGCTTCGAAAGCGATTTTTCTCATACGATTTTCTCGTCATGTGTACTAGGCTTTAGCTCTGGCCTATTGGTATGTCAACTTTGAGTTGGTCCTATCCAGTTTTCTTATCTATAAACTGGAAGGAATTATTTTTGATTTTTTCACACCCTCAGCCACACATTGTTTAATGATGCAATTAAGAACTGCCTGAATTACCGAAACCTTCGCAAGGCTTTCAGGAAATAGGACTGTTTAAAGGCCCCATACCACTACAAAAGTGTCATAAATGATTTATTGAATTCCAGCTGGAATCTTTTTTGCATGGGGGGATGTTCAAGGCTGGAATGTGGGCCTGCTCCAAGGTCGTCTAATATTTAGACATGCTTTGCATAGTGCCTGAGTGATCAAGATCGCTATACGAGTCACTCTATTTCAGCAGGCACATGTTGATTCTATCAGTGATTTTGCTCTAACAAGCTTAAGGATTGCCACTCTCCTTGCCTTTTACAGAGTGCAAACCTTAAAGTGTATTTACACTTTTGTAATCAAATTTAAGAAAACCTCACTAGATTTTTTTTTCTGTTGTTACAATTCACATAGCATGTGGATGGAGGAATCTGTTAAGCCGGCCATAGATAGGTCAATTCTCGGACGGTTCAGCAGGGATCAGCTGAGATTCGATCCATCTATGGGCAGGCTGGTTGTACTGAAGTCAATGCATCGATCGACTTCAGTACAACCAGCCTGTCTGATTTTTTGCATGCAATCACTGCCGACAGTTATCCCCACTAGCAGAACACAATAGCACTGCGGGAGGGATTCCCCCATCAACACTTACTGTGTTGATGGAGGAATTGAGGAAATTGTAAATCTATGGCTTGCTTTAGTTTTTTTTTAAAAATAGCCGTATAAGGCCAGCTTTGGCTTATTTTCATTAATGTACAATGCTGAACCAAAACTCTGAGATATATAAACCTTTCTTAGGACGGGCAATGTTCAAATCTATTTTATAACTGATAAGATCTGCCAGCATAGTAACAATAGTATTAATTATGGTAGACATCAACTCCCCAGCCCTGTCCTTAACATTGTCTACAAGGGGAACAAGAGTGGATAATAATGTAAGCAACAGTTTTGTTATTATTATTATTATTTTTTTTTTTGCTGTTATTTGTTTTTTTGCAGTTGCATGGGAACATGGGCACATGGGCAGCACGGTATCTAAGTGGTTAGTGCCTCTGCCTGGGAGCACTAGGGTCATTGGTTCAAATCCCAACCATGGCACTATGCAGGCCATACACTGAGCTAATTTCTTTCCTGCAATTACGGGCAACGTTGACAGTGGAATCTCTCCTGGCAGGGGGGAGAAGATGGTAATGATTGCTAGCGGCTACACCAGCTGCTAGCAATAATTATTTGTGATGGGTTGATGATTCAGCCTGCTCATACATGGTTTGAATCTCGGTCCTCACCCCAGCCTCACCAAACTCCCTAACACCCCCCCCCAAAAAAAAAACCTGATAAGTATCGGTAATTGGTATCGGTGAGTACTTGCAGAAAAGTATCTGTATTCATACTCGCTGTTAAAAAAGTGGTATCGGTGCATACCTAATGTGTGCCTATTGCAGTTAAACAGAAGACCATCTACAGATCAACTAACCACCCTATTGGATAGAAACTGCTCGTCCAGTGCTGCAGACAATAGGCTGCAGTGCTGATCTGTGTATTCTCCCCGCTGTCAGAATACAATAACACAGTGGGGAGGATTCCCCCATCCACACATTCAAGGTGGATGGGGCAATCGATTCAGTTTTTTTGGTCAGTCTGCAGGCTGAACAAAAAACACTGAACCATATAGGGTCGTCTTCATGGTCCCTTTGTACACCACTTGAGAACAGGATCTCATATGACCCAGTAGACAATGTTTCCCAATGCGACAGGAAGGAACATTCCAATTCTTTTCAAGAAAGTATCTTATCCTGAATATAGAGTAGCTGACATTTATTCCCATCATTTTATACTAAGCAGGTGACAAATCAAGGTAAAGTTGATGTTTAAAACCAAATGACGTCCCTTTAGCCGCTTGATCATTCTTACAGGCAACGAGAGTAGACCTCCCACCGCCCTCCGGTGCCCTCTACCGACTCACCTGAACGATCGGTGAGCCAGAGAATGGAACTGCCGCGGCCGGAAGGAAGTACCATAGAGATCCGAGGGACCGATCATCCCTTGTCATCTCCATGGCTCTCGGAGGCTCGGGCGTGACGTCATGATGTCACGTCCGGGCCGGCAAAAGTTAGCAAAGCCAGGTTTCCGGCTAGAAAGCATGTTATAACTATTTTTTTTTTGATCTGATTCTTTCCAGCTTGGAGGAGAGGTGTGGGGTCTTATAGACCCACATCTCTCCATAAAGAGTACCTGTCACGCAATATTCCTATTACAAGGAATGTTTACATTCCTTGTAATAGGAATAAAAGTGATCAAGATTTTTTTTTTATGGGGAAAGTGTAAAAATAAAATAAACAATAGAAAAAAAATTAAAGCGCCCCGTCCCCGTGAGCTTGCACGCAGAAGCGAACGCATACATAAGTCGCGTCCGCTTAATGTCGTTCAAACCACACATGTGAGGTATCACCGCGAACATTAGAGCGAGAGCAATAATTTTAGCACTAGTCCTCCTCTGTAACTCTAAACACGTACCCTGTAATTTTGTAAAAAAGTGTTGACTATGGGGATTTTTAGTAAGTACCGAAGTTTGGCGCCATTCCACAAGTAAAATATATATATAACTAGGATCACAGCAAATCTCAGACCTCAGATACAACCCTCACACTGTGCTATAGATGAAAATTTAAACCACTGTATAGCAGCTACTATAATGTTAAAAAATATATAAAATCAATAAAAAAATCACAATGATTACCAGCGCTTGTTGTGCAAAATGGAAAGTCCAAGGTTTAACTTAAGCCTCGTACACACGGGTCGACGATCGTATACAACAGGTCGTACGAACGACCGTTGTATGCTAAATCGACCGCTAGTACACGCAATTAGAACAGCCGACGTACGACGGTCGTACAACAGATGTTGTATGAGCAGACTAGAAAACTTGGTAGTACCAACAAGCGGTCGTATGACCGTTGTATCGTGTGTACAGAGAAGTTGGTCCAACAAGTTGTATTGTGCAAAACACGCATGCTCAGAAGTCAGGAATGGCCGGACGCTAATTACATGCTCCTGAACTTTCTCTTTATAAGTTCATAACACGACACTACATTTGGCTTGGTCGTACGATCGTTTAGTGCATGTCAGTATGCTAGATACAACAGCCAACATATGATTTGGGCTGTACGGTCGTACGACCGCTGCACCTTGTGTACGAGGCATTAGAGCACCACCCAGTGAAAAGCAAACTGCTGGGAGTAAAGTCCCAAATCTTGTAAAGTTCAATCCTTTGAAGGCATAGCACCCTTCTTTATCTTCACCAAGGTAAATGAGACTGACCTCCACCACACCACGTGAGTTGACAGGACAATCACCTCTCCCCACATAGATGTACACTCATCAGTTAATAATGCCTCGCACTCTCGTGTTTGGCAGTAGCGCAATTTGTCTTAATCTGAAGACACCAGGAGATAATCCATCTGCTTGACTCACGATCATCACAGACCTCCTCTGTTACCACTTACAGCAATGTCTTCTCTCTACTTCCTTCCATACTACTTGTCATTCCACGAGTGTGCGCAATTTCAAAGCGTGACATGTTAGGTATCTATTTACTCGGCGTAACATCCTCTTTCACATGCAAAAAAAATTGGGCTAACTTTACTCTTTTGTTTTTTTTTTAATGCGTGAAATAGTTTTTTTTTAAAAAAACAACAAAAAAAACGCTGTTGAAAAATGACTGTGCAAATACCGTGCGAGATAAAAAGTTGCAATGACCGCCATTTTATTCCTGTCTGGATGTCTGCTAAAAAAAAAAAAAAAACATATATAATGTTTGGGGGTTCTGAGTAATTTTCTAGCAAAAAAAAAAATTATGATTTTTACATGTAGGAGCGAAGTGCCAGAATAGGCCCGGTATGGAAGTGGTTAAAGCTGGACGGAGGTAACAGATAACATCTACTGACTGCGAAATTCCATACAGCTTAGGTTTCCGTAGGCTGCCAGAACATTTGCACTAACATCTAAAATGAGAAAAAAAAACTTAAGCACCACAAAAACAGGTTTTTGCTACAGTAGATATATCCATTTTTCTCAAACATTTTTGTTAATTGACTAATGACATACAAGGGTTGTGTGGCTGACAAAGCCAGTGTATTTACCATAAACTAGGAGATTATGATCAACTGGTATATTAACAAGAGCTTGTCAGGCCAGTAAGAAGCTCAAGTGATAAAGCCTGGATACAGATATATTTGGGAGGACTGGAACAGCTGTCAGCTGTCAATGTGCAGCAAAGTCACAAAAGCGCGGTTTGAAGCAAAACAAATACTTAAAAATTACTGCTGCATTTTTAATCAGCGAAATGGGAATGATTTGTGGTCAGTGTAAAAATGACATCCCTGCAATTGATTTGGCCTAAAATATTCCTGTAAAAACACAAATTAACTTGCACAGTAAAGGATATAGTTCCATGTATTTATTATAGCAGGGCTTGACAAATTTGCTTAGAATCTAGAAGTCAGCTGAAAAAGTTAGGAGCCAGTTTTTTAAATCAGCTGCTCAGTGCCCAGAACTGCACACCCTGGGCGTGGGGCAATAAGAATTGCTCACGCCTGATGCCAAGCGAAAAAAAGACCGTAAATTTAAAATAAAACGTTTTTTTTTTGTTTGTTATAAGAGTTTGCAAATTATTTAGTTATTTTTCTCCTTCACTGATAGGCTGCACTAATGGAACTGATGAGATGGCACTGACAGGTGGCATTGATAGGCAACACTGAGGTGGCACTGACAGGTAGCACTGATAGGCAGTACTGATGGGCAGCACTGAGATGGCACTGACAGGCAGCATTGAGAAGGCACTGAAAGGTGGCACTGATGGGCAACACTGAGACGGTACTGACAGGTGGTACTGATAGGCAGCACTGAGATGGCACTGACAGGTGGCACTGACTGGCAGCACTCAGGTGGCACTGATTGGCAAACTGGGAAGATGATGTCGGTGGTGGGTGAGCAGTGAAAGCGAGCCGCGCTCATCACAGCACTGCCCACCAGGGGGGCGCTGGTTCGCAAAAAGGAGCGTGTATCCCGCTCCAGCAGGTCACAAGGCCGCGGCCTCAATTTTGGCCAGCCCGACCTGAGTCCGGGCACCCACGGGGGGGCCAACGTGACAGGAATCCAGACCGCTTCTGCGGTGTAGCCCAGACGCAATTTCCAGTCACAATTGTGACCTGGCGCCTGGGTTTTGTCGAGCCCTGTATTATAGGTTTGTGTAGCCCTATACATTCTAAAGATGTAAAGGAGTTAAAAAAAAAACCAAACAAACACAAAAAATGTATACATTTATGTCCAAAAAAGAGTACATAGTTAGTCAGGTTGAAAAAAGACACAAGTCCATCTAGTTCAACCAAAAAATTACAGAATTACAGTTTAAAATGAAAACGGATAACTGCAAACGCTAGAGCAGGTTCGATAGTAGCAGGTGCATTGAACATTCTGCATGTCTGATGTGATACTGTAAGATGAGATCATTAAATAAAAGTGCAGACCCAGCCAAAAAATGTTTTCTTTTTTTTTTGTGGGTTGTGGAACGGTTACATCTATAAACTTTGAGTTTTTATGCCTCTCCCCATTTGGCAGACATTCTGTCCACTTTCTTTATATTTGATGGTTGTCAGACAAGACAGGAAGTCACCTTGATCAAAAACACAGACGGAATCTAGTAGACTTAGGAAAGTTAATTGATGCATGGAACTGACTTCTAACAGAGATAGTAAGCCAACAATAAGTAAAAGGGTTTTAAACCCTCCGTGGAAAAATAAAAAGAATAAATAAGAGTCTTTGAAGCATACTTTTGCCTCTGAAAGTCTGGTGGGTGCAGTTTCCAGGTGGCTCATTTGCATTGCAGGGTCCTGGCTGGGACTGAATCTTTCCATGTCACTTTGTGCTGTAATTGGGCTTATGATCAGTATGGGCAGCAACCTGGTGCTGATTTTGGGCAGCCCTCCGGTGTTGCTGGTACTGTGTGTTTGCCCAAACACAGCACCAGAGCGCTGGCCATATGGCAAATGCATCCCAACATACACTATAGTGTCAAAAGTATTGGGACACCTGCCTTTACACGAACATGAAATGAAATGGCATCCCAGTCTTAGTATGTAGGATTCAATATTGAGTTGGTCAACTCTTTGCAGCTATAACAGCTTTAACTCTTCTGGGAAGGCTGTCCACAATGTTTAAGAGTGTGTCTATGGGAATGTTTGACCGTTCTTCCAGAAGCGCATTTGTGAGGTCAGGCACTGATGGGGAGAAGAAGGCCTGGCTCGCAATCTCCGCTCTAATTCACCTCAAAGGTGTTCTATTGGGTTGAAGTGCAGGCCAGTCAAGTTCCTCCACCCCAAACTCACTCATCCATGTCTTTATGGACCTTGCTTTGCGTACTGGTGCACAGTCATGTTGGAACAGGAAGGGGCCAACCCCAAACTTTTCTCACAAAGTTGGGAACATGAAATTGTCTAAAATGTCTTGGTATGCTAACGCCTTAAGATTTCCCTTCACTGGAACTAAGGAGCCAAGCCCAACCCCTGAAAAACAACTCCACCCCATAATCCTCCCTCCACCAAATGATTTGGAGGGGTGGCCCAATACCTTTGGCAATATAGTGTGGATGAGCGAGTTTGGGGTGGAGGAACATGACTGGCTCCCACAGTCCTGACCTCAACCCGATAGAACACCTTTGGGATGAATTAGAGCGGAGACTGTGAGCCAGGCCTTCTTGTCCAACATCAGTGCCTGACCTCACAAATGCACTTCTGCAAGAATGGTCAAACCTTCCCATAGACACACTCCTAGACCTTGTGGACAGCCTTCCCAGAAGAGTTGAAACTGTTATAGCTGCAAAGGGTGAGCCAACCGAATATTAAACCTTACGGACTAAGCCTGGGATGCCATTAAAATGAATGTGCGTGTAAAGTGAGGCGTCCCAATACTTTTGACAATATTGTGTAGCACCAAAACATTGTCCTTACTGCTCAAGTGCACAGCACCAGAGCACTGCCCTATTACGCATGCATCGAGACACAATACTTGAGCACTGCCCTACTGTTCATGTGCCTCAACACAGCACCAAAGCACTGTCAATACTGCAAACTCACCCAAACAGAGCACCAGAGCTTTGCCCATATGGCAAATACATCCCAATATAGCACCAGAGTGCTACTCTACTGCACATGCACCAAAACCCAGAAACAGAGCGCTGCCCGTACAG
>BLSH010502800.1:775995-789784 GCA_018402905.1 Glandirana rugosa
CCCCCCCCCCCCCCCGCAGGGCTCACGGCACTGACAGTACACCCCCCATCTCCCAGGGACATCAAAGACCTGCACTTACCCCATCTAGGAGCTGGCAGCAGGCTGCGAGTGGTGTCTGGTGAGCGGGGTGCGGCTTGGCTTCGGCCGTGCATCCCCCTCCTCCTCCGAGAAAGGTGTCCAATAGGATCGCCTGTCTTC
The DNA here is from genome assembly GCA_018402905.1 of Glandirana rugosa. Taxonomy (NCBI): domain Eukaryota; kingdom Metazoa; phylum Chordata; class Amphibia; order Anura; family Ranidae; genus Glandirana; species Glandirana rugosa. The sequence goes on from BLSH010502800.1 coordinate 776,194, forward strand.
TCCGCGAATCGGGAAAACGGTGACATACCGGCACTTCCTGATTGGCAGAGAGCGGTTCAGTGTGAGAAGGGCAACTGTTCATTTGCCTTTCTAAGGGATTTTGGCAGCACGCTTTGCACCATAAGCCACACTATTTTGAAGCCTATTAGAGCCTATAGCTCTAATGAGATGCTTCAAAGAAATCCCCCGCCGTGGTAATTCATGCGGCCGGCGCCTCAAAGGGGCCGGCCGCATGAATAGGAGGTGGTCGCGGGCGGACATGGATAGATTCATGCTATGCATAAATCTATCCATAGCATAGAGGGAGGTGGCGAGGACAGAGGGGGCGGAGCCCGTGCGCCCTTAATAAATGGGCCTCTCCTGTTGAGGGGAGTTTTACTGGCGCTATTTTTAGCACTAAAGCGCCTGAAAATCGCTCCAGTGTTAAAGTGGCCTAAGTGAAAGCTTTGGGAATAGTAACAAACTTGTGATGGTTTGAGATTTGATTTTAACTTGAATTTTTATGGTGTTGTTTAGCCCCAACTTGGTAGGAACAGTTTGGGGATGGCCCCTTTCTGTTTGAACATGACTGCGCACCAGTGTACAAAGCAAGGTCCATAAAGACATAAATGAGTGAGTTTGGGGTGGAGGAACTTGACTGGCCTGCGCAGAGTCCTGACCTCAACCCAATAGAACACCTTTGGGATGAATTAGAACAGAGACTGTAAGTTGAAGCTGTTATAGCTGCAAAGGGTGGGCCAACTCAATATCAAACCCTACAGACTGGGATTCCATTAAAGTTCATGTGTGTGTAAAGGCAGGCGTCCTTATACTGTTGGTAATATAGTATATCTTCATGGTTTGAGTTTAGGTCCACTTTAAATGCCAATCAAACAGCTAACATGTCTTAACATTAATTTACTTTTTCTTTTGTGTTTCCTTAGAATCCAGTCACTGGGCTGCTCCCTGCTAGTAAGGAACAGAAAGATGCTTGGGTACGAGACAATGTGTACAGCATCCTGTCTGTGTGGGGCCTGGGGATGGCATACAGGAAGAATGCCGACCGGGATGAGGATAAAGCCAAAGCCTATGAACTAGAACAGGTACAACAACAAAAAATGACAACGTAACCTTACCACTAATATTTGCGTACAATGGAAAATGATTCCAATAGCTTAATCACAGAAGGAATGAAATAGAAAGTGATAAAAACGGAGTAGTAATTATATATTGTTATTATTTTGTACGCAGTATTCTAATAATTCTTCTCAACCGAGACAAAAGCCTGTGCCAGAGATTCACTTACATGAATCATGTATGGTGCTTTGTGTTGATGTATTATTTGGAGTTTAGGAGATGTATAAAATATATTCAGAATGCATATTGCATTGTGAGCAGTCTCTACAGATATCCCACCACAATAACTCTCGAACTCTCGGTTCACACTGGTGTGATGCGGGAACCAGCGCGATTCCTGTGTGGGTTCCCGCATTGCATCTGAATCGCAGGCAGTTCACACTGACAACCTGCAAACCGCTGCGGGTGTCAGTGTAACGTTTATGACGCCCCCAAATTGGTTCGCAAAATTCAGTGCGAACCGTGGAATCGGATCGCATGGGTCTGAACACCCATGCAATTTGATTCCAGTGCAGACCAAAAAAAGGGCCCTGCACCATTTTGGTGCGAATGCGATTTCATTTTATGGCTCAATTTGCATCACACATACATCATGTGATGTGCGCAGCAATGCGGTGCGAACCACATGCAGTGTCTGGCATCGCATAGGTGTGAACCCAGCCTTAGGTTTTAAGAAATATACAGTATATTAAAAAAGAAATAGGTAATGCTATGCGCTAGATATTTTTGTAAACTAGGTCAGGTCGCCATCTTTTCCACCACTATTCCCATAATACTTGTATGTATATAAAAACATGCATGAGCACCATCAGATGACAGTGGCCTGTGCTTTGCAAACCTAGTGCAGGCCAGGCCTCATTGCAATAATAGGTCTTCACAGGCAAGCAGTGTACTCATTATTCTTTCTTCACATGCTTGTGTCATCCATTTTACATAAAAAACCCCTGCGTAGGCTTGTCATAGATGAGTCCTTTTCGTTCCCCATCCACACACTGAATGGGGAAATCCTCCCCACTGTGTTTTTGTATGGGATTGTACACCCCATTAACACCCATCATACCATAAGAACATACCTAAAATATAAAATAAACACACAACAAGGATTGTGGAAAAGTTTAGGCCGCGGCCCCTTTATTGGGTTTAAATCAATTTTAATTATGAAATGAACTTTAAACCTTTAATACCAAACTGAATCGCTGTTAACCATTAACAGACCAACCTGCTTAGTCACTAAGACTCAAGCAGCAATATCTTATACCAACCAAATAACAGTTTACCAACCACTGTCCACCCACAAAGTGGGCAACATTACCCAAAAAGATAGACCTTCAATATCAAATAGAACTGTTATTAACCAATAACAAACCAACATGCTTCCAAACAGCAATATCTTAACCAAGCAACAGCGTATCAACCACTGTCCACCCACAAAGTGGGCGACACCACCCACATAAAGGGGGACCGCGACGAGGGGAAATAACAAAGGGCAGGGAGGGTGTGAGAGCAGGTCAAAAGATTCAGCTGGAAGGCTGAGGAGAATCCAGAGGTGAGTCCAGCTGACAGACCTGAGGTAAATGCTAACTTCGCCCAGTGACAGGAGAGGATAGAAGTAAAAGGTTTACACTCATTGGCTAGATGTTTCCCGCCAAAGGATTTGTCACCAATCCAGTGCTCAGCAGCTGAGGTAAATCTTCCCTGTATGGTTTACGAGATATTCCCTCTCCAAAATGCTTTGGAGTTACGGCTCATGCGCCATGTATGTCTCGGCAAAGGCATTGCCGGGGAGACGGGTCCCGCGCGCATGCGCGTGAATGACGTCTCTGGCCAGTCACAACGCTGGAGCCACGTACCCGGAAGCAAGATCCGGGGGAAGATGTCCGCTCCCACAGAGTGGACCGAGCAGCCTGGTCGGATCTTCATTTCAAGGTAAGTATTTCATAATGAGCTAGTATGCGGCGCATACTAGCTCATTATGCTATTGTCTTGCAGGCTGTCATTTTTTTTTTTTTCAAATGGGTAGACAACCGCTTTAACTAATCATCATAGCCCTCTATTAAGAGTAAAATGTATTTATAAAACAAATGGGTGTTAGGGATGACAATCCCATGGGGCCACTCCTCTATTTTATTATTTCATGGCCCTGACATTCTAACAGCAGGGAGACTTCCCTACCGCCAGAATACACTGATCAATGCTGCAGTCTATGGCCTGCAGTGCTAATCGAGCAGACATTTTCCAACAGGGCCATACAGTTGCCATACATGGATGGAAATTCAGCCAGTCCCGGTTGAGCCGGCCAAATTTCGATCCAAGTATGGCCAGTTTTAGTTTGTCATTCCTGCTTAGGGAATGAAACTGAAAGATGTATTCTGCCAAGGCTTTGTGGGAACATTATGTGTGGAACCCACAGCTGTAATCCTCTGGTTTGCGTGGTTGGTGTCAGAGTAGTAAAAATGGACAGACAAACCTATAAAGGGAGGTCAAGGAAAGTTCTCATCATTTTGAAGATGATTCGATTTTAACTGCTATTATAGTTTACTGGGCATTTTCCCTTACGTCTTGTATCAGGGACACCACAGTTGGAATAGCTTGAAGTGAAGGGAGATCTTTCCCTTGTAAGCTGTCAATGGAACAGCAGCCCCCATTGGGATATTTTCTTTCAACTGCTCCAGTAAGAACTATAAAATATAAAATTTCCCCTCACTCTTTATCCTGATTACAGTTGTCCCTGGGATAAAAAGTGAGGGAAATCTCACAACAATAACGACTTGGCAGAGATGATAACTTGGCTGGCCCATTCACAAATGTATGATATAATGCTTTTTTTGTATAGAAGGGGTCTAAAAAGAGTAATACAATAATTCACAGTGCTGTGATCATCTCCTGTGCCCCGGAATATGGTGGGCCTTCAGTCTTGTCACCTTCAGTACAGGGTTAGAGGTGACCAGGGGTCCTGTATTGTAGATGAGGACACTAGTGAGAAGGACAGCAACACAAACAGATAGGGCATTGGCCATAGATTAAGGTAGGTATTATTCTCAAATAGATCCTCTCTAGACAAAACAAGCATTATATTATTTTTATACATGATTGCCCCAAAAGTTTGCACAGCGCTTTACAACATTAGGGCAAACAGTACAGTTACAATACAATTCTATACAGGAGGAATCAGAGGGCCCTGCTCATTAGAGCTTACAACCTAAAAGGGAGGGTCAAGTGATACAAAAGGTAATAACTATGGAGGATGAGCAGAGATCACGTAAAAGTGGACAGATTAGGAGATAGTCACACAGATTGGGGTAGGGAATTCCAAAGGATGAAAGAGGCTCTGGAGAAGTCTTGGAGGCGAGCATGGGAGGTGATGAGGGAGCTAGAGAGCAGGAGGTCTTGGGAGGAACGAAGAGAACGATTTGCTTGGTATTTTGAGACTAGGTTAGTGACGTAGCAGGGGGCTTTGTAAATTATTGTTAGTATTTTGAATTTAATTTATTGGGTGACTGGCAGTCAATGGGGGGATTGGCAGAGAGGGGTAGCAGACGCTGAGCGGTTTGTAAAGTGGATGAGTCTGGCAGCAGCATTCATGATGGATCGAAGGGAGGATAGCCTATTTAAACACTTGACCTCTGGCAGATTTACCCCCCTTCATGTCCAGGCCATTTTTTTGAGATGCTGCACTGCGTTACTTTAACTGGCAATTGCACGGTCGTGCGACACTGTACCCAAGTAACATTTTTGTAATTTTCCCACAAATAGAGCTTTCTTTTGGTGGTAATTGATCACCTCTGTGGTTTTTATTTTTTGTGCTATAAACAAAAAACAAACTATATTTTTTAATTTCTGCTATAAAACATACCAAATAGAATTTTTTTTAAATTAAATTTCTTCATCAGTTTAGGCTTTAGGGCAATATGTATCCTGCTACATATTTTTGGTAAAAAAAAAAACATATATTGATTGGGTTGCGCAAAATTGGTAATTGATCACCTTTGTGGTTTTTATTTTTTGTGCTATAAACAGAAAACAAACTATATTTTTTACCTGCTATAAAACATATCAAATAGAATTTTTTTTTAAATTAAATTTCTTCATCAATTTAGGCCAATATGTATTCTGCTACATATATCGTCTAACCTTTGGATATTTTTATTTATTTTATTAAAAATTTTTTACTAGTAATGGCGGCGATGGCTGGTCCGCAAGTGGTTAAAGGTAAGCCAATGAGGAGGGAGCTGCAGTAGTCTAGGCGGGAGGAATTAGGAGCTTTGCAGTTTCATTGGTTAGGAAGGGGCCTATTCTGGAGATGTTGAGGTGGCAAGCTTATACCGTGCATATGCTGGGAGTAAGACAGAATGTTTTTTGGGGCAGCCAGAACCTTAACATTTCATAGACTCTCTCCAAACCTAGAAAAAATTGGTTTGCGTTCAGGATCTCTGGGAATGGGATCCTGGCTTGCTGTTATGCCGCCTGTGTTTGGCTTTAGGGTGTGAGTATACTGGAGAAAAAATGTTCTAAGAAAATATGCACTGTGCGTGTCTGCTGTTATACTCATATGGAAAAATAACTTTTAAATAATGTTTTTGCACCTCATTAAACAACAATTCATAATTGGAATTGCTTGTGTGAATGTACCAGTGCCATAGTTGAGTCATACAGATTTAAAAAAAAAAAAAAAGATTAAAAAGAATCTGTAAATCTAAACCACATGCTGGTTTGTAAAAACACATTTTTGCTGACAAAGAAAATTAGTCCCATCCAAATCATCACTATACATTGCTAGGGTTTAAGCAAACATTATTGCATATCCTTACTTGCTTCTATGCTGTAGATGCTGAGGCAATTTTAGTGCACGTGCTGAATTTTTTCATAAAGAGTACTAAGTAAAAGAGAGTATATAGCACAGCATTGGTATAGGACAATGCAGCACGCTCTCATTGCATCCTGTTAAAGTATTTTACATACATGCAAACAGAAGGTTCTGACATCATGTAGTATAAGCAGTAGAGTACAGATTATATTTCTCTAGATGCAGTGTTAATTTTGATTTCAAATTTCAATTTAGCTTTAATCACAGTCTTTTGACTAAAAATGGTATTTTAGTTTTAGTTGTATTTTAGTCAACTAAAATCTGCATTTTTTTTTTTAAGCAAGAAACTTTTGTCATTGAAAACGTAAGAGTCATCACAGTATACAGACAGTTAATTGTTCAGTTGCAATAATGGGAAACAATGCTTAAAGTGATTGTAAAGGCTTGTTTTTCCTATAGAAATAACAAGCATTTTATATACTTACCTGCGCTGTTGCAGTGGATTTGCACAGAGCAGCCCGGATCCTCATCTTCTCGGGTCCCTCTTTTGTGATCTGGCCTCTCCCTCCTGTTCAGTTCCCCCACAGCAAGCAGCTTGCTATGGGGGTACCCAAGCCAATTCACAGCTGCCTGTGTCCATTTAGACACGGAGCCCCCGACCCGGCCCCGCCCCCTCTATCCCTCATTGGCTAGCTAACTTTGATTGACTGCAGCCGGAGCCAATGGCGCCACTGCTGTTTCTCAGTCAATCAGGAAAGAGAATCTCAGACGGCTGAGACACTCGTGGAGATTACTGGACAGAGAGCGACCTCAGGTGAGTGTTAGGGGGTCTGAGGGGGGCTGCTGCACACAAAAAGCTTTTTTATCTTAATGTATAGAATGCATTAAAATAAAAAAACTTCTGCCTTTACAACCACTTTAAAGTGATTCTAAAGTCTCGTTTTTTTCATGTAAAGTAACAAACATGTTATACTTAACTCCTCTGTGCAGTTGGTTTTGCACAGAGCGGCCCGGATCCTCCTCTTCTCGGGTCTCTCGCTGGCTCTCCTGGTCCCTCCCTCCTGCTGAGTGCTCCCACAGCAAGCAGCTTGCTATGGGGCACCCAAGTTGAGCTGCAGCTCCTTGTGTCCATTCAGACACGGAGCTGCGGCCAGCCCCCCCCCAATTGGCTCACTGAATTTGATTGACAGCAGCGGGAGCCAATGGCGCTGCACTGCCATCTCAGCCAATCAGGAGGGAGAGTTTTGGGCAGCTGAGACACTCCTGCAACATCGTTGTATAGAGATGGGCAGGGCCACCATCAGGGGGGTACAGGAAGTACTTTTGTAAGGGGCCCAGTGTCTCAAGGGGCCCTTACAACAAAGACTTTAGCAGTCTTTAACATTGGAGCCTATGGGAGAGGGTCGCCCGGTTTGGGGACACCGTTCTCCTGAACCATAGCTGATAAAAATACCAAATTTGGGTCACATAGAGAGGACTCCCTGGACCACAACTTGACTAAATTTGGGATCTCCAGCACCTATGGTTCGGCTGTACCTGGTCCTCAAAGTGACCAGTCATTGACCGGCAATTGTCGGGTGAATTTCAGACTTAACATTGGAGTCTATTGCAGCGGGCACCTGGTTTGGGGACACTGTCCTCCCGAACCATAGGTGATAAAAATACAAAACTTGGGTCACATAGAGAGGGCCCCCTGGACCACATTTGGTCCAAGTTTGGGACCTCCAGAACCTATGGTTGGCCATACGGGTTGCCATATCATCCCTCTAATTCAGGACACATATGAATTACACAGGTTCTGTGGCCGATTACGTTGGATTACGTTGGTAATTAAACTCGCTTGGTGCCTCATCTGCATTAAATTAGCCTCAGAACCTGTATAATTCATATGTGTCCTGGTTTAAAGGGATGATGTGGCAACCCTACGTAGCGGGTCCCCAAAGTGACCAGTCATTGACCGGCAATTTTGGACTTAACATTGGAGTCTATGGGAGGGGGCATCCGGTTTGGAGACACCATTCTCCTGAACCATAGGCGATAAAAATATTAAACTTGGGTCACATGGAAAGGGCCCCGTGGACCACAACTGGTCCAAGTTTGGGACCTCCAGCACTGTGGTTCGGTGCAAGGTCTTATTGCAAGCATTGGGTGAGGCTGTGCTGCCTGTGCACTGTTTTTTTTTAACCCCTTGGATCCCACACTAGCATGCATTGCACACTTCACTTCACTTCAGTGGGTCATGCTTGGCTGGCTACACCTGATAAGTGTGACAGGGTATAATTCCTACTGCGGCTGAAACATGTGTACACCCCTGGCCAGTGGGCGGATGTGGTGGGATGGCCAAGGGGCAGGCCCTGGGGAATTTTGGTGGTCAAATGGGGGGGCCCAGGTCTAAAGCTGTGTAAGGGGCCCCAAAATTTCTGATGGCTGTCCTGGAGATGGGGCTCAGGTAAGTATTAGGGGGACTGAGGGGGGCTGCTGCACAGAAGTCTTTTTATCTTAATGCATAGAATACATTAAGATATAAAAAACCTTCTGCCTTTACAACCACTTTAAGTCCTGTGCTATATGAAAACGGAGAGGACAACCTCAACCGTGTCTAAGCATGAAGTCTCTATACCTTTATTAAACCTTCTATGATATAATCATCATAGTATTAGGCACCTTGCAAATAATATAAAACAAATACAAACAATCAGACATTCTGGAATACTGCCTACCTACTACAAGGACTAATAGAACAAATATAGTCACCTGCTAAAAAACTGTAGTAAATATATAGGAGAAACACCATAATGGTAATTCTTCCATAAATGAGTGAAATTAGACTCCTCAGGAGTACCCTTGCTGTGAATACATCTACAGCTGTAACAATCTATCAAGAGCAAGCTGTGGGTGTTCTACTCCCGGCGTGTCCAATCATCAATGCCAGATGTTCCTAAATTTCTTGGGAGAGTTCCTGTTATAGTAGGCATTTTTTTCTCGAATAAGACCAGATCCATTGCGCACATGTATGGGACTGTGGAGATAACTACAATCTTGCTATTAATTTCTTAGCTAAGTATAACATAAGGGCTATGTAACTATGAGGAGAGTATAGTTCCTCATCAAGACCCCCCAACAAGCACATCAGTGTATCCACTGCCAATTGCGCCTGATATATACTGTTATTAGTTGAGATCGCACCCCAATATCTCACTAATTTAGGGAATTTCCATGGATAAAATCAGCAGGATGTGTCTGACATTTGGGACATATAGGTATCTCACGTCCACCCCAAGCATGAAGCTGTACTGGAGTCCTATAAGTGCGGCGTAAAATAAATAAATGGGATCGTTTATGTGCTGCGGATACCGACACTAGGGGGCCAGTTGCTAATATTTGTTGCCATTGTTCTCCATCAATAGGTCCAAAATCCCTCCCACTTCTCTCTACTGGGCAGGAGATCCAGAGCTTGTATGTGGGTCAGCAAGGCCACATAAATCCTAGATATGATACCCTTTTTGTCCTTGTCAGTAAACATGGATGCAAGAAAGGTGGATTCAACTAAACACATAGAAGTTTGTCTGCCCTGACTGTTTACATCGTGGCATAACTGTAGATATTGATATCGGCAATGTCTGAGTAATGGAAATTCTGCCAGTAATTGATCATATGATTTCAACCCCGAGTTATCATAAAATTGAGAGATATATTTAACTCCAGCGCCTATCCAGGTGGAATAATTACCAGGTTTCACCAATTCCATCTCCAGTACATTTTAGCTGACTAATATCTAATGGGTGTAGTTAAATTGTAATGCATTATTTAAGCATTTCTCTACAATTTCCAAACTCATTATATACTGCTGGAGTAAAAATCAAGTATCATGTTATTATTTATGGTATGGGTTTGAAAATCCACTACAGACTCAGATTTAGGCATTGTAATATATAACGTCTATAAATAAAACCATGTTTCATAAACAAACAAAAATATTGCTTTTTGACAAACAGAAGTGTAACTTTAAAATATAAAAAAAAGCAAAAAACTATAAACTCTATTGGCTGTAATGCCATTGCACATATTACCTGAATATATTACCGACATTAAATATTAAAGCAGTTGTAAACCACTGGGTGTTTTTTTTTTCTAACCTGCAAGGTAAAGGCATACATTATGTGAAACTTACCTGAAAACAAAGCATTCCAATGATGCAATCTCATCGCTGGAGGCCGCTTCTATCTTCACCCGTCTTTCTTCCGGGTCTGCAGACTCTGGCTGTGTGACTGGTCATAGCCGCGATGACATTGTGACATGGGTGGCCGTTCCTTCAGAGCGCATGCGCCAATGATCAGCTGCATACTGTATATAGTAAATATCTCCTAAACGGTGCACGTTTAGGAGATAATTACCGTACCTATAGGTAAGACTTAGGGCCGGTTCACACCTAGGCGATCCTAGGCGATTTGCGATCTGACTTGTGTCTCCCCAATTCGCCTCAAATCGCCTGACATCAGAAATCGTTGGAATGAATGGAGCCATCTAAATATACGCTACTCAAGTCGCTCCGACTTCTAGGCGATTTGAGCCCATAGAAGTCAATGGAAGTCTCTTCCAAGTCGGATCATCGTCTATGAAGAAGCTACTTGGAAGCGACTTTACAGGAAAAATAAAATACTTTTTTAAGGCAACTCCCCTCCCTCTCTTCTCTGATTGGCCACAGGCAAAGTCGTCTGGCATGGAGGTCACTTCAGGTTGTGTTGTAATGCCCAAAGTAGCTCTGAAGTCGCTTTCAAATCGCTTTTGAATTGCTTTTGAATTGCTTTAAAATCGCCTAGCAAAGTCAGATTGCCTAGGTGTGAACCAAGCCATATTATACAAGCTATAGGTTTATAACCACTTTAATAAAAACGTGCATATATAAGATTATGTATATTGAATGAATCTACTTTTATTTACTTATTAAAAAAAGTGAATAATTGCTCTATAAAAATTATCAAGATTATAGTTAATATTTAAAAGGCATTTTAGAGTACCGTACATATAGGATTTTCGTATGTAATAATATTTTTTTACAACTCTGTTTATGGTGTTTACAGATGTGGATTAACTGTTACATTATCATATAATGCTCCACTGTTTAATTTTAAAGAATCCTTTGTTTTCTTTCACAGAGTGTAGTGAAGCTGATGCGTGGGGTTTTGCACTGCATGCTCAGACAGGTAACTTACTTCTGTTGTGTTCTGTTTCTGGTGGTGTTTTGAATGGCATTAAATAACTGTCAGAAAACCTGATAATACCTGTGATTTGAAGTAGAACAACTTGGATTGAGTAAAGAATGGTTATAACCCTTGTCAATAGTTTTTTGCCATCTGTGTCCCATTGCAGAGATTTCCCTTCACTTCCTGTCCCACAGCCAAACAGGAAATCTCTTTAAATTTAAGGAATTCCTCGGGGACCCCCAGGTCACCAGAACTAGTATTCCCATTGGAAGATTCCTCTCTATAACTTGTCTGGGGATAACCCAAAATTTGGGATTTTCTTTTACTTTCACTGAATGGCAAACAGGACAAATAGAGAGGGTGAATCTCCTTAACGTGGGCACAGACAACAATAAGAACTGAAAGATGTTCTAATCCCTTTGCACTCTGTCCAAAACCAAAAAAGTTTTGCCTTTAGTTATACTATAATATTAATGAAGCTTTTGTTTAAAAAAAAAATAAAATAATAATAATATATATATATGCGCAATACAGGTGCAAAGAATACTGCCATTATATGGTTGTTTGGTTGTTTTATCATATTATATTTTGGAAAGGGGGGGTCCCTTACAATTTTCATTCAGGACCTGTTCTAAAGCCCGACTCTGAGCTAAATGTTTATCACATTTGTTTTCAATACAGAACTTTCCCTTTAGCACCTATTTTTCACAATAAGTTGTCTTCAGCCTTCTCAATGTCACCACAGTGTCTTTCGTTTAGTGTACTGATCCATAGAGTGGCGCTGACATCACCATGTCACCACTGCTCTCTGTATCGGTGAGGACCTCCCAGCTTAGAGAAGAGGGAAAAATGAAAAAGACCATGCAGTATCGCATGTCCGGTCTGATGTCTTCAAAGGGGATGCAAGTAGGGGCCACAGCAAGGAAGGGTCGATCTAGAGCAGCCTTTCTCAACCTTTTTACCCCCGAGGAACCCTTAAAAGAATTCTTAGGTCTTAGGGAACCCCTGCTAAATTTAATTCATCGGTTATGGGAGAAAATGCCTCCGACATTCAACGTCATTGGGAATAACGTCCTCCTTACAATGGTGATCAGAATTCCCCCCTTACAGACAGCTAAAAAGATCTGCCAAGTGGGGTTAGACCTTGAATTATGCAGACACCATTAGATGGGAGGACAGTCAGCAACCTCCAGATAAACACTAGGGTTCCATGGACCCCTGATTGAGAGTGGGTGATTTAGAGGGTAGCACAGAGCCAAGTTGTCCAAGTCTTCTCTCGCACTATGCTCCCCAGATCTCCTGGTGTGTGTTTAATGTAGAGATTAGAAGGCCAGAAAGATGACAATTCAGTGCTGGGAGAAGGGTTAGTTGAGCTGCTCATTTTATAATTGCAGGGAATCATGAACCCACTAAAGGCAGTCCCCGAGTTACAAACATCCGACTTACAAAGGACTCCTACTTACAAACGGAGCGAGACAACAGGAAGTGATAGGAAATCTACCCCTAGGAAGGGGAAATTCACTCCTGTAAGAGTTATTATGGGAAAATGGGTCTCCACTGAAGCTTTATCACCAAGGTTTGTTTCCACAACAACCAAAAATTTTCAAAACCCAATTGTTACAGGGACAGAAAGTGAGGTGAAATCTTCTGAACAGGGGCGCAAACAGCAAAATCAACGTTACGGGGTGTTAACCCTTCCCTATGCTATCCAAAAAACTTAGAAATGTTTTTTTTGGCTGTAGTTACACTTAAATAAATGTACCTGTTTTCCGATTTACATACACATTCAACTTAAGAACAAACCTACTGACCCTATCTTTTTTGTAACTCAGGGACTGCTTGTACTTAGTTTACTTGGCTGTTTTATGCCAACACAATACATACGATACCTTACAGAACACATAAAGCTACCAGAGTGGAAGCTAAAAAACTCACCAGATTTATCTTAATGGCAGGAAACCAAAACAGGTTAAGGCTGGGTTCACACTAGTCCAAATCTCGGACCGACATGAGGAGCACAAGTCGCATTATGTCACAAAAACAATGATTCCCTATGAGAGCCGTTTTAACTGGTCCGACTTGTGTTTTTCAAAGTCGGACCGACTTTGAAAAAGGTTCCTGTACTACTTTTGTCCGACTTTGATCCTACTTCAGCCCATTGAAAGGCATTGAAGTCGGATCAAAGTCGGATCAGTGTCTTCACTGATCCGACTTTGGCATGCGACTTGTGCTCTGGGGATCTTGAAGGGGAACTCCACACCAAATTTAAAAAAAAAAAACTGGCATGGAGTCCCCCTCCAGGAGCATACAGGCCCTTTGGTCTGGTGTGGATTTTAAGGGGAAGCCTATGCCGAAAAAAATGGTGTGGGGTCCCCCCCAAAATTCATACCAGACCCTTATCCGAGCACGCAGCCCTGCAGGCCAGGAAAGGGGGTGGGGACGAGCGAGCGCCCCCCCCCCCCCCCCC
>BLSH010502800.1:796941-809437 GCA_018402905.1 Glandirana rugosa
TCATGACCATTACAACGTTTTAACAGAAGATCCAGTTCCTAGACCTTTCTCCAATCCTCGTGGTGAGTACACGGGGGTTGACTCCCTATTTACCTGATAGAGCCGTGAACGTGTCCCTCGATTCCCGTCCAATTTCGTGTTATATTCGCAGTAAAATGGTTTCTACGTCTATTCGAAATCCGTACGAGACACCTTTGTTATGGTTATATTTCTGTGTGTGTATGTGTGATCCTACTGTATTACACGACGACACTTTATACAACCAATTTTTGAGTTTAACACTGAATTAATTCAAATGTTACCAAACGTATATGTCACGGAACGCTTTCATAAGCCGGGGGTGATTCTTCACAAAAAATTACAGTTTTATATCTTTATGTTTGAAACCTGAAATGTGGCAAAAGGTCGCAAAGTTCAAAGGGGGCCGAATACTTTCGCAAGGCACTGTATATGCAAACCATTGTAAACTTAATTAAGTCACAATTTGAGTTTTTAACCAACATATTTCACAGCAGCACATTATGTCATCCTAGTGTGTATGTGTGTGTCTTTATATTGGTATTGTTTCCACAGAGCATGCCTAAAGCTTATCTGCATCTTTGGTAAAATGACGCTTATATTGTGCTTTAACCTGCCCTTAGCTCCCTGTGCAAGTGCCGAGATAGTCCATTTATCCCTCAGTTGGGGGCACATGAGTGGTGCTCCTAACCTCTTTCCAGATCCTTGACCTAGAAGACAATTTTGCAACATTACCAGTACTTTCCAGGGCTATCTGTGATGGTCTGGATTTTTTTTTGCTGAAATTCTTAAATACCTCTCCCAGAACAATGGTCTAAGAGAAACCTTAGATGAAGACCGATACTTGCCATGGCTGGTAAGATGGATGCAGCTAAAGTTTTTTTTTCCATTTCCATATAGATAAAGGAGCAATAAGCCATTGTTCTCAAATATATTTTTTAGCATGCCGGTGTTGTGCTATAAAGGTTGAGTAAAGCTACAAAATTCTCTTTTCTTTACCTCTGCGCACCTCTCAGTGTCTGCTTATATTGTCCATATACGCTCAGTCTTAGATTCTACGTTTAACCTGCAAAAAAAAAAGATATTTTTTATGAGGAGAAACCCAAACCAAGACCTGGTCCATCAATTCCCATCAATTTGGAATCATTCTCTTCTCAGCATGCGGCGCCTATTTGCTTTGTATGTTAAGTTATGGCAACTCAAGTGAAAGGTTTTCCTGGTCACTGATGAGAATGGCCCATCATTGATTGCAGAAATTTTCTAACTACTTGTAGCTGTCATTCATACGCATTATCATTTGCTAGGTTGCCCTCCACTGAGATTATAAAATTAGTTTTAATGTCTATGAAAATCAGGTTAGCCTAACTTTGTATCCTTAAAGTGATTGAAAGGTTTATTTTTTTTTTCTTAAAATAATAAAGATGCTATACTTATCTGCTCTGTGCTCTCCTCATCTGGGTTCCTCCACAAAGAGCAGAGAGAGGTAAAAAAAATGTTTAACCCTAATGAGCTCTAGATAAACTAGACATTTGGAAAAATTGTAGGGGGGTCAGGAGAATACGGGGATGTCAAAAAACAAGGCACCACCTCCCTGAAATTTTTGGACTGTAGATTTAGGAAGAAAGTGAGTGGGATTTCAGGGTGCCAACACCATGTATAAGTTTTACTTAAAACATCAATTTATTGAGACAATATGTAAAAGCACATACACAAGTGTTACATTAAAATTAAAAACAATTCATCTGTGAATCATACAACATATTTGCTACATGTTTCACCATTTTGGCTTCTTCAGGAGCCTCTGACACCAAATGTTTGCTATCTACTAGAATGAATAGAGATAGACATCATAAGCAAGCATATGCATATCTAAACATAGTTTTATATATATATATATATATATATATATATATATATATATATATATATATATATATATGTATATATGTTACTCCCTCAATATTGTGCTTATACATTCAATGGGGAAACATCTAATTTTAACATTTTAATTACATTAAATAGATACATAAAAATATTCGACATTGGCAACTAAGTTGAAACATCCACCTCACCTCAAGCTTAAGAAAACTTAAAAAGCTTAAAGAAACTTTTAAAATGCAGCATTTAAGGTCAGGACGTCATAAGTAATAGGAATATAAGTTTTGCTAGTTTGAAAAGGAATAAAAATATAAGGTCCTAACAAAACCATGTATGTAACCCACAGGCACATATAGAGATATACCTCTCTGTTTGATTTGGAGAAATCACCCAGAGGATTAGTGTGCCCTTATGGGACGGTTTATAGTGGATTTATGAAAGGGACACCCATCTGATAAACTTACCAGGTGGGTTCTTGTCCATATGTGATAATATTTTAATGTTTATATAAGTCATAGATAACCTAAATATACATTTGGACAATATCAAACTATAGATTTATTCAAAAACATAAAAAGATATTCTATTCCATCAGTGGTTTTGCTCCTCCTATGGTTGCTGAGTGTTTATTGGACCCTTTGTCCACAGTTGTGTCTGTTAGCCCCTGTTTTTCCCTCATTCTGGTAAGCTTGAGGTGAGGTGGATGAACTTAGTGGCCAATGTTGAATATTTTTATGTATCTATTTAAGGTAATTAAAATGTTGAATGTATAAGCACAATATCGAGGGAGTAATATATCTATGTTTAGACATGCTTGCCTATGATGTCTATCTCTATTCATTCTAGTGGATAGCAAACATATGGTGTCAGTGGCTCCTGAAGAAGCCAAAATGGTGAAACATGCACCTACCAAATATGTTGTATGATTCACTGATGAGTTGTTTTTAATTTTAATGTAACACTTGTGTATGTGCTTTTACATATTGACTCAATAAATTGATGTTTTAAGTAAAACATATACATGGTGTTGGCACCCTGAAATCCCACTCACTTTCTTGCTAAATCTATAGACATTTGGAAGCTGAATATGGTTTTAGTGGAGCTTTAGAGCTACATGTGATTTTATGAAATACAGAGAAGTGTATGAATTAAAGTGAACCTTTATTTTGCTCATACTTGCAAAGTGATAGGTTCTATTTCCAGGTGGAATTGTTAGCATGATATACCCACATTCTGCGTGTTCGCTTACTTCACCAATCATCCACCATCCTTTTGCAAAATTGAAGGTTATACTGAAACATTGGGCATTTTTTGTAGCCTAGCAGTGGATGGGAGAGGTGGAGGACCACAGCGAATGTAAAGCAGAGCCTGATTAAAATCATCCATGTAAAAGACAAGTTTTCAGTAGGTTTTGCATTTTGCAGATTTGCACTACAGAACGTGTTCCACAGGAAACCATGTTAAATGGACTGT
Organism: Glandirana rugosa; assembly: GCA_018402905.1. Lineage (NCBI taxonomy): Eukaryota > Metazoa > Chordata > Amphibia > Anura > Ranidae > Glandirana > Glandirana rugosa. The sequence goes on from BLSH010502800.1 coordinate 800,311, forward strand.
AGTGCAAATCTGCAAAATGCAAAAAGCACTAAAAATGCATAGGTATGAATCAGGCCTTAGATCATTTCATTCCCTGCATTTGCTGCAGGGTAAATATAGCTGTGCATGTCACATACAGGTACATCAAGTATACTTTCTCCTGTCACATTATGTGTTATATTGTTGTTGCTTAACAATAAAGCATTTATAATCAGAATGTCTTCATTTGTGCTTTTACTAATGTACAATTCTATATTTTGTCATCCTCAGGATTATGGAATGTGGGAAAGAGGAGACAAAACAAATCAAGGAATTGCTGAGCTCAATGCCAGCTCTGTGGGAATGGCCAAAGTAAGACTGAAGTTTTAATGACGTTTAGACAACCTGTACACCCAGGTCATATATATCCTAGGGCTTTTGGTAACTCTTGGTCACACTTCTGCAAGATAAAGAATCCTTAACCCTATTATACTAAACCTGAATGCAATTTTCTAATAAACTGCAGTTGATTGGACTTATGAGTCTTAAAGAGACCCTGTCACCAGTTTACACTTCTTAACCAATCTGTCATTACAGCAAAAATAATACATACCTGTGTACAAACTTGTTTTCTTCTTTTTTTTTTTTTTAGTTTTTTTTTTTTAGTTACAGTACAGCAAAGTTCTTAGGAATCCAACATGAGTGTCAAATCCCACTCTCTGCTATCCAACCTCCCTCCTAAGGCTGCTAAGTCACCTGGATCTTTGAGCAGTTCCCAGCGAAGTCTCACAATTAGGAGCCCTACTTGTGGACAGCACCGGAGGCATTTGGGAGTCAAATTTGTGCAGTAGTGGCCGCGGCGCCGGGAAAAGCCTGATAGTGATATAGTGATACTGACCATGAGAGAGTCCTTGCAGACAGCTCACCACTGTCAGGAACAGCTTGAGGCTTTGCGGGGAGCTGTGGCCACTAATTCACACAAGTGACTTTCAGTCTATCCAGCGTCACCTGCATGTAGGCAGGTGTTTGGCAGTAGTTTGCATGCTGACCTGAAGATGACACTGTGCTTCTTCTTCAGTCTGGCAGGAAACTATTGGAGACTGTTTTTTCCCCAAAAATGGCCTCTAGGAGGCCAGCTTGAGAAGATCAGCATCTTCTACTGGATTCCTAAATCCTGTGAATTGTGCTAGAATACTTGTTTATTCATTATGCATGTGCCTGCAGTGTGTGAATAGATCAGCAATAGAGCCCGGCTTGCTAGGGAGAGAGTAAAGGCAGCATTAGGGAGAGGTACCCTACAAGGAGCGAAAAAGTAGATTTCCCCTTGCAGCGTATCTCTTCTGCCAGCTTCTTGGAACTATATCTCTTTCGCCATCAGCCAGATAAATTGCAAGGACTTTGGGGATGTTACAGCAACTCGGTAATCTGAATACCTCCTCCAAGGGAAATGCTGCTCAGGCATTCTGTGATCTGTAACCTTATATTATAAAGCTATTAAAACTTGCCTTGTTGACAGACATTACAGAAGAAGTGTGTGACATATTTAGTGTAATTTCTGTAAACCACCTTAGTACTGTGATCGTTCAATTTCTACAATATAAAGTAACATTTATGCACTTTTTGGATGATGCTGGTTAAGCCCCACACACACGCAAGTAGGCTTCTTCTGTCAGTATCAGCACAAAACCCTAACATGGCAGTAAAGGGGGGGGGGCACGGATGGTAGGATCTGACATTCCTGGAGGTGTTAGATTCAAAAGTAAATAAAGAATAAGGAAATCAGAAGACAAGTGGAGAGACAAGTATATACAGTTTTAAAAGTATTAAAGGAGAAGTGTGGGAAGTAAAAAAAAAACCTAACATGCTCACCTATATGGCTGAAGCATTGGTATTATGCTGCAGCTGCCCCCTGCTGGCTCTAAGACCAAGGACTGTGCAATCACATGACTGCTGATCACTCAGTTCCCAGACTACACTGAGCAGTGACTGTCAATCACAGCTTTCTGTTCTGCCCCTCCAACACTCACTGGAGTGCTAGACTTTGGAGGCGTGGGAGCTGCTTGCTGATCAGGCATCTGGGTAGATCCCAATCTTAAAGTCAGGATCCTTGCAGAGGATGGATCTGTGACTTCAGCTGGCAGCAGGCTTTAGCCAGCTCTCAGCTGAATCAGAAATAAGTGCACGGATGTGACCCAGAACAGAAGTAGGGCCAAAAAAGCTTTAGCCACAGTTCTCTTTTAAACAAAGGTTCTTATCAGGAATTGTGAACTGGTGAGTTGTGAACTCTTTAAAGACCCACCTTAATATTTGGTGTACAATACAAGGCATTGTTAGTTTATTTAGTAAGCCAGATGAACAGCAGATAGCTACACAATCTGCAGTCATTCTTGGGAAAAAGAAGGGAGGCTGTAGGGGCAAAAAACAATTTTACGTCACATAATTAGCTTCATGTAAGAACAAGCTTTAACCTATGGTTTAAACCTTTACTATCCCTGAACAGGTTTTTCTTTTTTTTTTTTTGTCAACTGTATCTCACTGGGGAAATTTTCCTTTACATGTGGTCTTGAAGAAACAACAGAAAATTAGAGGAAATCTCCTCAAAGCAAATGGAATTCCCACCTTAAGGAGTTACCATATCAACAGGTGTCCACATTGAAGGATTTTCCTTTGTGATCTGGTACAAACTTTCAGATTTTGGATTTCCTCACACTTTCTGTCTTTATGACAATGATTGCCATAACATATAGAGGGGGAATCCCCCAGCAGGGACAGACACAGCAAAAACACTAAGCTAAGTGAACATTTACATGGTGAATTAAGTCTAGCTGTGTCAGCCAATCATCTACAAACAAAAATCCAGTTACATAGTTAGGCTGAAAAAAGATTCAAGACCATCTCGTTCAATCAATAAAAAAAGGGGGGGGGGATAAATTATACAATCTCATATACATAATCTTATATTCTATACCCACAGTTGATCCAGAGGAAAGCAAAAAACGCCAGCAAAGCATGATCCAATTTGCATCAGCAGGGGAAAAATTCCTTCCTGATCCCCTGAGAGGCAATCGGATATTCCCTTGATCAACTTTACCTATAAATGTTAGTATCCGGTTATATTACGTACATTTAGGAATGATTCCAGTCCTTTTAAAGCAATCTCTTGAGCTTGCACATTTTCACAGCTCTTATTGTGAAGAAACTTTTCCATATTTGGAGATGAAATCTCTTTTCTTCCAGACAGAGAGAGTGCCCCCTTGTCCTCTGTGATGACCTTAAAGTGAATAACTCTACACCAAGCTCACTATATGGACCACTTATGTATTTATACATATTGATCAAATCCCCCCTTAATCTCCTTTTCTCAAGAGGGAATACATTCAGTTCCTCTAATCTTTCCTGATAACTGAGCTCCTCCATGCCTGTTATCAGTTGGGGTGCCCTTCTCTGCACTTTCTCGAGTTCCCCGATATCCTTTTTATTAACTGGTGCCCAAAACTGAACTGCATATTCCAGATGAGGTATTCTAATGATTTGTACAGGGGCAAAATTAAATCTCTCTCTCTGAAGTCCATACCTCTCTTAATACAGACTCGTAATACGGACTTTGCTTGCTTTGGAAACTGCTGCTTGGCATTCAATGCTATTATTAAGCTTATGATCTACCAAAGCCCCCAGATCCTTCTCCACCGGTTCTCTAATTTTCCTTGCACATGTTCAGGTACTCTTTCCAAAATTAATTTTCACCTGGTTTTCCTTATTCGCTAACATATGTGAAAATTCTCTTTGCAGATTAAAAATTCACTTTTAAAGTGAACATTCTCTACTGACATTTAGTAAATCATCACCAGTGTTCCTCATGTGTCCAGCAGGGGCTTATTTTGGGGACCGCATGTAGACAGGATCATTTCTATGTTGAACTACAACTGAAAGGAACAAAATTACATGTATTTTCTCATGCAAACCATTGTTATCTTTATATTTCCCTAATGTATTAGAAAAATTCTGTTACCTCATTGGCAATACTCCACTGTTCCCTTTTTGTATAAAGCAGCTCTAATGTGATAATGCATGATTTAGGCTTTATATTGTAGCATGTGTCACTAGCTTAATGTATATACTTTCATTGATCTAATTGATGTATTTCCATTTATAGGCTGCTCTTGAAGCCATTGATGAACTTGACTTATTCGGTGCTCATGGAGGTCCTAAGTCAGTGATCCATGTCCTACCGGATGATGTAGAACATTGCCAGGTAAACATGACAAAACTCTATATACTATGCTTATGAGACATACCATAATGCATTCTTCGCAAAACCAGCCCCTTTCAATTACAGAGTGGTGTAGTCCGTTGGTTGGCACAGTAAAAGCTGTGGCTGTGAACTTTAATTTGTAAAAACATGTCAAACACTCAGGTTAAAAGCACTAAAATCGTGCATCTTGCTAGAATTAGCATTCACTCTAAATGCTTTTATCTTGTTAATTTCAAGAATGAATACATACTGCAAAAGTACCACCATCTTTAAAAACTAGACAGTTGTATGCTTCCCATAAGTACATCTCTACAAAAATACAATTTTCCCTCCACGAGAATACAATTTGTACTTTAGTCTGTAAACTGTTTTGGGAAAGATTCTATCCTTGTTTTTTTGTGCACCTTTATTATTAAACCCTCCTATTTATTATTTATTTATGCAGTTTGGTGGAAGGTATTGGCTTTTTGCAAATCAATAATAGTAACAATAATAAAATTACAGTTCATCTACATTTTTGTGATTTTTTTTTTGTTCTGTATATTGTTAGTTACATAGTGTGTAAAGTTTACCTTTTCTGTGGATTGTGAATTTACACATGTGTCCTGTTCTTTTCAGTCTATTCTGTACTCTATGTTACCTCGGGCATCCACCTCCAAAGAGATCGATGCTGGTCTGCTGTCTATCATTTCATATCCAGCATTTGCAGTGGAAGATATAAACCTGGTGAATGCGACCAAAAATGAAATCCTCACAAAGCTGCAGGTATAATATATGTAGACTAGTCAATCTTTATATTTGTGCAATCATTTGTGTGCATTTGCGTGTGCATTTTATTGACCTCATCCAATACTAATATACTGCATTACTGCATATGTACTTTTTTTTTTATTGTTCTTTGTTCCTTGCCGTTAGTGTTGCCTTTTGTTATAGCTGCCACAATCATTTAATTAAAATAGCCTTTCTTTATAAAACAATTGACAATTGCATGTTTGTCATTATCAATATTTTATTTTTTACTTAGGGAAGATATGGCTGCTGTAGATTTCTACGTGACGGATATAAAACTCCAAGAGAGGTAAACTCTAAATTTAAATGTGATTAAATGTGATAGTTTTTGTTTAGAAGTAGACTGTAATGTGTGTGATATTTCATTATGCTAAAAGAATTCGTATTCCTATGGCTGTCTAAGACAAATATAGAGGAAGGGACAGATCAGAGTAAAACATGTATCTCTTTCATCCATGCCTACACTGATATCTTTCCTTTAATGGTAGTAAGATGAATAGGAATTGAGGTCTTGAATGGATGCTTCTCTATAGGGCTATTTTCATTCCTCTACATTTTAGTCTAAGTGCATAAAGAAAATCCTTCTTATGGCATGTGTGGCTTGCCATCCTGTAAAGCAGATTTTGTACTTTCAGGAAATACAACATACGCACATGCATAGATAAATGCCCATGTATGGGATCATTGGCATTTACATAAGTACAGCCGTGTACAGCCATTCACTTATATGGTTGGCTGTAGGCACCACCTGCAGCTTCTGGGCACATAGAAACTCTGTGAATTTGACATTTGAACTTATCTGAGTCTCTAAAGCCTCGTACACACGCGCAGATTGTTGGCCAACCGAACGTCCAACTTTTGTCCAAATTGGCTGTTGGCGGTTGTGTCTAGCGTACTGATGGTAGTCAAGTAATCGGCCAACAAAGCCGAACGTAGTGACGTGTTACAAGCGTCTAACGGGGAAGTTCAGGTGAATGTGATTTGTAAATTAGGAACACAGGTTTACACGAACGAACACTTCCTGGATTCCGAACATGCGTGTTTGCACTTCCAACTTGTTGTTGGCCAACTTTACACACGAGCAAACAATTGGCCTTGTTGGCCAACAAAAGTTTTCTAGTCTTGTCAGCCAACTGCTGTTGGACGACAATTGGAAATCGGCTGTCAAAACGTGCGTACTAACGGTCGGATTATCGGCCAACAGGCTGTTGCATTACCGTTGTTGCCCAATAATCGGACTGTGTGTACGGGCCTTTAATGTCTGTGTGTATGAGGCCTAATAAATTAGCCCCTATATCTGGTGTGTCATCTTTACCTCATCAATCATCAAAAGCCTTAAAAGCTTGTACTATATGATGGGAACTAGGCTATTTTTCATTTCCAGACATATTTGGCTGTCAAATGCTGTGGTGTTGCCACTAAAAGGAAGACTAGAAGCATGTCTACGCCATAAAATAATGACCACTACAAGTTTTAAACAAAAATAAAAAACAGTAGCTTTACCTTAATTTGGACCATGTCCAGAAATAAACGATTATTTTAAATATTCTCAGGACCCAACCAGATTACATTACGACTCGACAGAACTGAAGCTGTTTGAGAACATTGAGTGTGAGTGGCCTGTGTTCTGGACATACCTAGTCATTGATGGCGTTTTCAATGGAGACCAAGTTCAGGTAAGAAGGAAAGGTTTTCATCCCCATGGTGAACACCTCTTAACACCCTTTCTAAAATGTTCAATAAAGCAAAATTAAACCCACTAATTTAGCTGTTTCCCAAAACAGTTACATTGAAGGCATGCCTTGGATTATAATTATTACAGTTACTAGTGTGCATATGTTAGCGTTCAATCAAATTGTCAAGCCATCAAATGGCTGGTGTCATAGCTGATCACGTGCAGCACCATGGCAAACTGCAAATCAAACTAAAGTCTAAAATGGCTGCTTCCTTGGCTGTAAAGTAGATGAGGATTCAGCTCCATTTCAAATATCCTGGATTGTGGCTGATATGATGATGACAATTATTGATATAATTTAAAATAGCATTTATAGCTTTAATTTCAGAATTTTAAAACTTAACCCCAGGCTGTATCAACTGCTGAATTAACTCATTTGGTTGGTTAACCACTTCATGCAAAACGACATAACTGTATGTCGGTTGGGAGAAGTGGACTTACTGGGGTATAGCATGCAGCTTTTTAGAGCAGGCGGTCGGCTATCTGGTGATAAGGGACGATCCGGCTCTGGAGCCGCTGGGCCATTATCTAAAGCAGCAGAAAGGCTCACCCCCCTTGCCGCTCTTCCGTCCCACTGGGGGACCGGAGCGTCCCTCCGGTGTGTCCGCCGGCTGTGGGGAGTCACGATAGAAGCCGGAATCGGCTCCGATCGGGTCTACTTTGTGTAATTCCATAAGCAACGTCACTTCCAGTTTACTCAGCTTTGGCGCAGATTTTAAAAAAGTGACAGTATACAGAATCACCGTTTTTGGCCATCTGAATACTTTTAAATGAAAAGGAGGGATTGGGGGTCCCTCCATAAAGAGTACCTGTCACCACCTATTACTGTCACAAGGGATGTTTACATTCCTTGTGACAGCCATAAACGTGATCAGATTTTTTTTTTTCAAAGGAACAGTGCTAAAAAATAAAATAGATTAAAAAAAAAAAAAGTAAAACGCCCCTGTCCCCGTGAGCTTGTGCAGCAAAGAAAACGCATATGTAAATCGTGCCTGCAAATGTAAACGGGGTTCAAACCACACATGTGAGGTATAGCCGCGATCGTCAGAGTGTGAGCAATAATTCTAGCAAAAGACCTCCTCTGCACCTCTAACCTGGTAACCATTAAAATGTTTTAAAACGTCACCTATGGAGATTTTTAAGTACCGTCATTTGTCGCCATTCCACAAGTGTGTGCAATTTTCAACCTTAACATGTGTGGTATCTATTTACTTGGCGTAACATCCTCTTTCATAATATACAAAAAAATTGGGCTAACTTTACTTGTTTTTTTTTTTTATTCAAAAAAGTGTATTTTAAAAAAAAAAAATTGTGTTTGAAAGACCGCTGCGCAACTGCCGTGTGACATAACATATTGCAATGACTGCCATTTTATTCTCCAGAGTCTTTGCTAAAATATATATATAAAGTTTGGGGGTTCTAAATACAGTAATTTTCTAGCAAAAAAATGCTGATTTTAACTTGTAAACAACAAGTGTAAAAAAGGGCTCTGGGGCTAAAGTGGTTAATTCATTTTCCAACTGCTGTTAGGCAGTACAGCTTGGATACTGTCCTACCACCTGCCTGTAAATGGACCATGAAGGAGAAATGGCATACTGATTATGTCATCACTAAGTCAATCTTTCTTCTTGTAAGCATTGTCAAGCAATAGAACCCTGTTGCTAGTTCTAAAGCAGAGTACTGACTGACAGCTCCGTCAGAGACACTGTAGCCATGCCAGGTTAGCCCAGCAATCTCCCCCGCTGAGCTGTTGTGTTCTGACAGGGGGACGACGCACCCACCACCACCACCAGAACACTGCGATCAGTGCCACCCCTTGGGGGTTGCTGGAAGTTAAGATTCACCTGATCTAGAGCTGCACGATTAATCGTATGAAGATCGCGATCTCGATCTACCCCCCCCCCCCTGCGATCTCCATTGGGCATTACCGCGATTTTCAGTGCTTTTAATGGGATCCGACTTGGGGGGCGAATCAGCGCGACTTGACAAGTGCCTGAAGCCTTTTGAAGTCGGAGCGGCTTGAGTCTCAGGGGAGGCAGCCAAGTCTGGGCAGACAGCCAGCTTCTGAGTCATCATTGATACAAGAGATACATCAAAGGCATTGAACTCTGAATGAACTCCCCTTGTATAGTTCTTTGGTTTAACCATTTAAAGACTCAATTTTTCCTGACACTTGCTGTTTACAAATAAAAATCAATTTTTTTGTGCTTGAGAATGACTTAGAACCCCCAAACATTATATTTTTTTTTTAGCAGAGACCCTAGAGAATAAAATGGCAGTTGTTGCAATATTTTATGCGACATGCTGTTTGCGCAGCAGACTTTTAAACGCAATTTTTTTGGAAAAATTACCCCTTTCAAAAACCTAAACAGTGCTCTTAGCCCAATTTTTTT
>BLSH010502800.1:825618-838547 GCA_018402905.1 Glandirana rugosa
TATAAATAAAATGAGGTGTTAACTCTTGCTGTAGTACTTTACAGATAAAAAGAGGCATATTAATCACTGTATTTGTAGCCTGACTGCAATATAGTAATAACTTAGGGTAGCTCAACTGGGCTGTATGTGTATGTATGAATGTGAGTTAGGGACCTTTGTAAACTCCTTGAGGGCAGAGACTGATGTGAATGTAGGGGGAAAATAATTATTCAATCCCCTTCAAATTTTGTAAGTTTTCCCACTTTTTCCCCAAAGAAATGAAGAGTCTATAATTTTTATCATAGGTGTGTTTTAAATGATAGAGACAGAATATTAACCAAAAATCCAGAAAAAAACACAATACAAATGTTATAAATTGAGTTGCAGTTCAGTGAGTAAAATAAATATTTGATCCCCAAGCAAAACATGACTTAGGTACTTGGTGGAGGAACCCTTGTTGACAAGGACAGAGGTAAGAAGTTTCTTGTAGGTGTTTACCAGGTTTGCACACTTCTCAGGAGGGATTTTGGTCCACTCTCCTTAAAGGAGAAGTATAGCCAAAGCTTGTTTGGCTATACTTCTCCTATGGATCACAGGAGTGCAATTGGTTTTGTACTCCTGTGACCCATTTTCAGCAGAGAGCGGGCTGAAGTCCTCTTTCTGCTGACATCACAGAAGTCAGTCCAGGCAACACGTCATCACGACCATGGAAATTGGAATCCGCCAGGTGCCTGGATCGACACTCGGCTCAGCCTCTCAGCGAGCCGTTGAGAGCCTGAGCTGGCCGCTCCACCCCCTCCACAGCCCAGTGCTCCAGTAAGCGAGGAGAGGGCCGAGAGCTGCTCTTTGACAGTCAGCAGCTCTCTGCTTGGGGAGCTGTCAGAACTGAGCGAACGGCAGTGTTCGATTACTTGGTTCTCAGTGCAGAGGCGCTGGGGGACAGATGCAGCACCCACCTAGGTAAGTATTATTCTACAAAAAAGCCCAAGCCCATACTTCTCTTTTAAGGTTTCTTGACTGTTGTTTGGCAAATCAAAGTTTCAGCTCCCTCCATAAATTTTCTGTAGAATTAAGGTCTGTAGACTGACTAGGCCACTCCAGGACCTTAATGTGCTTGTTCTTGAGCCACTCCTTTGTTGCCTTGGCAGTATGTTTTGGGTTATTGTTATGCTGGAAGACCCATCCACGACCCATCTTCAGTGTTCTGACTGAGGGAAGAAGGTTCTCAGCCCAGATTTTACAATACATGGCCCTGTCCATTGGCCCCTTAATGCGGCAAAGTTGGCCTGTACCTTTAGCAGAGAAACATCCCCAAACATAATGTTTCCACCTCCATGCTTGACTGTAGGGATGGTGTTCTTAGGGTCATAGTCAGCATTTTTCTTTTGATCTCATAGCACTTTCTCCCAATCCTTCTCTGAATCATTTAGATGTTCATTGGCAAACTTCAGACGGGCCTGTACATGTGCCTTCTTGAGGAGGGGGACCTTGCGGGCGCTGCAGGATTTCACTCCATGGCGGCGTATTGTGTTACCAGTGGTTTGTTTGGTAACTGTGGTCCCAACTGCCTTGAGATCATTCACAAGCTCCGCCCATGTAGTTCATTAGCCTATGAGGTGAAATCTTGCATGGAGCTCCAGACCGAGGGCGATTGATGGTTATTTTGTATTTCCGCTATTTGCAAATAATTGCTTCAACAGTTGTCTCCTTCACCGAGCTTCTTACTGATGGTCTTGTAGCTCATTCCAGCCTTGTGCAGGTCTGCAATATTGTCCCTGACGTACTTTGACAGCTCTTTGGTCTTGCCCATGATGGTGGATTTGAATGGAAGAAAGAAATTCTGTGGACAGCTGTCTTTTATACACATAACGAGTTGTCGTTAGGAGCACCTTCTTAAATTGACAGGACTAATCTGTGCACCACATGAGCACATATTGTAGCCAGTCTGTAGTAGCCAGAATTATTGTTGGTTGGTAGGGAATCAAATACTTATTTTACTCACTGAACTGCAGTGAATAACATTTGTTTAACATTTGTATTTTTCTTTTTTTTGGTTGATAGTCTGTATTTATCATTTAAAATACACCTATGATAAAAATTATAGTCCCTTCATTTCTTTGTAAGTGGGCAAACTTACAAAATCTGCAGAGGATCAAATAATTATTTTCCCCACTGTATAATAAATATGTGCATAAATTGATGGCGCTATATAAGTACAGTGGTACCTCGGTTCAAAAACGTAATTTGTGAAACGACTGTTCGCAAACCGAATTGGTTGTGAACTGAAGCAAATTTTCCCATAGGGTTCAATGTAAATCAGGTTAGTCCGTATATATATATATATATAGTAAAGTGATGAAATGTATGTACAATAAAAATATTTTAAACATGTATTACATAAAGTCTTTTACATTAAGCTGACCTCTTTCATGTGTCTAAAAAAAACAAAAAACTATAGCTCCTCTTTAATCCTTGTTTGAAATAATCCCAAACTCCAATTTAAATGACTAATCTAGGGGCCAGAAAACAGCACTGTGCATCCAGAAAAAGATCATCTGAGGGCATGATAAAGTTGTATAATTCATATGAACTGTTTTTCCATGATTCCCAATGAAGTGAGCTCACCCATATGGTTAGTCAGGGGGCAGAAACCCCTATCTGAGTGGACAGATTCTCCTAAGACTCTCATCTTGCACTGCTCTTCTCAATATGAATGTATCAGAGCAGGGAAGATGGCCGCTGCTCATGTTCTGGAAACAAAGCAAATTTTTGTGAACTCTTCTGTTCGCGAAACAAGTTGTTCGTGAATAGAAGCGTTTGTGAACCAAGGTATCACTGTACATGTAATAAATAAATAAAATACATAAGCTGGAACTTTTTTTTTTAAAGGAAACATTGATTGGCATATATGGTTTGCCATTGCTGCATTTCTTTTCATAATCAGCTAATTGGCTGTTTCTGACTTCAATAATTTGAGTCACTGATCTGTAACAAGCATGCAGAGAGGAGAGTTAGCATAAGGTCTGATCTCCTAATCTGCTTGTTTGTTTTGGATTAATGCCTTGAAAAGTATTGAGAGGGCATATTAGCAACGGGGAGTGCATAATAATAGTAAGCTTTAAATGTCCTTTTTTTTTTTTCTTTCTCAATTCACCTAACCCCCAGCTAAAAATTCCAAGCCAGTCATAAGGTCGCAGTTTGTGTGAGAGCAGTGGTCTTTGTACTGAGATCCAACACACCCTCATGTTGTCACAATTACAGTGCGCAAATAAGTAGAGACTGCGAGCATTGCTGACTGGTGCATTGTAGCGGTACCATTGTAGCGATACCATGGTAGCGTTCATGTTAAACTTGACAGAGACCACTGCTCTCAGGCATAGTACAGTGGTCTTTACCTGCAGCATTGAGACTGGCACAGAGTTTCCAGTTGGAATGAGAGAGCATTAAAACAAAACAAAAAAAAATTCAAAACTTATTGTTTCCATTTATCATCAGTTTACAGCTTACAGATTTTAAAAGTACATTAGAGCTTTAGGCTACATTCACATCAGCAATTGCTGCTGCAACTCTCAGCAGCTAGGTGCATCTGAGAGCCCTGTTCACTATAACAATAGGTCTCCGGCGGCTGCAGGTATTCACGGCTGTCCATACAGCCACTGATTACCTATGGTGATTGCTGCTGGATGCACTTTGTGTGTGCACCTAGCCGCTGAACACCACAGCAGGAATCAGAAGATTCCTGCAGCTACAATTTGTACTGGCCCTAATTGCCAGTGTGAATGTAGTAACAGACCTCGTTCATACGTGCAGAAAAACTGATGGAAAAAAATGCGCAGATTTCACTTGCAGATACAGGAGTTCACATCAGTTTTCGTGAGCGTTACAATGAGTTTTATACACATTGCAGATTTCTGCGCAGAAAAAAATCTGCATGTGATACCAGTGTTGTGGTATGAACAGAACACATAGAGAACCATTGTTTTCATTGTGCCCTTGCAGAACGTGCGCAGAAAAACTCACATCTCTGCACACTGGTGTGAATACGGCATAAAGGGGTTGTAAACCCTTGAGATTTTTCACCTTAATGCATTCTATGCATTAAGATGAAAAACCTTCCGTAGTGCAGCAGCCCTCCCCAGAGCCCCCCTTTTACTTACCAGAACCCAATCATTCCAGCGACGGGGACGAGCACAGCAGATCCAGCCGCTGGCTTGGGTCCTCATTGGATAGATTGATAGCGCCAGGCATTGGCTCCCGCTGCTGTCAATCAAATCCAGTGACTTGCGGGGCCGAGTCCTGCTGTCTGTGTCAATGGATGCCCGCACGAGTGCCCCCCAGGGAAAGCCCTTCTCTGAGGGGGCCCTCAAGAAGAGGAGGAGCCAGGAGTGCCGCTGGGGGACCCCAGAAGAGAAGGATCAGGGCCACTCTGTGCAAAACCCTTGCACAGAGAAGGTAAGTATAGCATGTTTGTTATTTAAAGAGGAAGTAAACCCTGATGGGGTTTACTTCCTCTATATTCCCCTGTAAAGTAGAATCATAATGGGCTACTATGCATATGCAAATGACGTCGGCACATCTAGTACACTGTATATCTCCTCAACCGTGCAGGTTTGGGAGAGATGCAGGGCACCTACAGGTAAGCCTTATTATATGCTTACCTGTAGGTTAAAGTGGGTGTCACGAGTTGACAACCACTTAAAAAAAAAAAACAAAACAAAAAAAAAACAAAGCTTTACAATCACTTTAAAGGTCTTACGTCTGAAACACTAACCGTCACTCATTCTCCCTGTCATTATCTGATGATTGCTGCGTTGAGAGAGTCAAAAGGGCATTCTAGTTTTTCCTGTTCTGTATCAAAAGAGTTCAAATTTAAGCAGAACTTAACCCATCCATTTAACTGTTTCCCAAAACAGTTACATTCAAGGCATGCCGTAAATGCGAATGATTTACAGTTGTAAGCAACTGTAGATCAAACAAGATTGCCAGTTTCCTTCACTGTAAAGGAGAATGATGGGAGGAATCTGATTCAGGAAGAGTGAAAGATCTTTTATTGTACACTGACAAATAGGATCAATAAAGAGGGACAACATTTTTTAAATGTTCATGACCATATCAAAATTTGTTGATAAATAATCACCATTTACTAAGATACTAATTATGCACCATTTATGCATTGTATTTATTTCATGACATTACCAATCTTTATAATGATTTCATCATTTCAGTTTCTTCTTTGTTCCTGCCTGCTAAAAATCTGAGTGGTCACCGACGCTCTCTAAATCTTTTAGAAGTTCCCCAAACGCACAAATCTCAGGTAAGGCCAGTTGTGTTTGCCAGACTGTTAACATGACATCACCTCCACTGAGGGCTTGCTGCTGTCTTTCTCATACAGAATGCACAATTTAACTGCTTCAGGTCCGCCCCATAGCAGTTTTATATACTTGATTTGTCTCTTCCGGGTAGGGTACGCGCATGTGTGCCTCCGACGGCTCGCTCCCTCTGTGATCACACACAGCAGGAGCCCAGCAGTGGGTATTGCGGACTGAATATCCGCCAGCACCCGCTGATTGTTAAGTACACAGGCAGAACAGGCCATTCTGTCAGTAGGGAAGGCATGGATCCTGTGTTCCTGGCTAGGCACACAGTTAACCCGTTGATCGCCACTGATGTTAACCCCTTCCCAGACAATGTCAGTACAGTGACAGTGCATATTTTTTAGCGCTGATCACTGTAATAATGTCACTGTTCCCCAAAAAGTGTCAGTTAACTACTTCCCTATACGGAATGATGGCCGGGAAGTGGTTCAGTTATCCTGACTGGGCGTCATATGACATCCAGCAGGATAAGCCGACGCATGCCCACGGGGGCACGCAGCGCGGCGACCGCTGGTGGGATGTGTCAGTCTGACACACCGCTTCTCCGATCGTGGTAAAGAGCTTCTGTTAGAATCTCTTTATCACGTGATCAGCTGTGACGAATCAAGGCTGATCACCGTGTAAATAGGAAAAGCCACATATGGGCTTTTCCTCTAGTTCGGCAGCTCTTCTGACAAGGGGGGTCTGCACTGATTTTTTATCAGTGCAGCCCCCCCTAGGTTTGTCACCCAGGACCGTCAGGGAGCCCACCTAGGACCTCCAGGGAATGCCCACCCAGGGACCACCAGGGAGACAACCAGGGAAGCCCACCCTGAACACCAGGGAGTCCAGCCAGGGACCACCAAGTAAGGGGCCACAGTGCCCAACAGGGATGGTACTCAGTGCCATCTTGGATGCCACCCAGGACCGCCAGAGAAGGACCACCAAGGAAGTGCCATCTAGCATTCCCCCCTATTAGTGCCCATCAGTGCCACCTATCAGTGCCCATCAGTGCCGCCTATGAGTGTCCATCAGTGCCGCTTATCAGTGCCACCTATCAGTGCCCATAAGTGCTGCTTATCAGTGCCGCCTATCAGTGCTGCATATATGTGCCTCATCATGAGTGCTCATCAGTGCCACCTCATCAGTGCCGCCTCATCAGTGGCAATCAGTACTGCCCCATCAGTGTAGCCTCATCAGTGCCCATCAGTGAAGGAGAAAACTTACTTATTTACAAACTTTTATGACAGAAACGAAGAAAAGCTTTTTTTTTTTTCAAAATTTTCGGTCCTTTTTTATTTGTAGCACAAAAAATAAAAACCCCAGTGGTGATCAAATACCACCAAAAGAAAGCTCTATTTGTAGTGTAGCATGACCGAGCAATTGTCATTCGAAATGTGACAATGCTGAAAGCTGAAAAGTGCCTGATATTGAAGTAGTTAATGTTCAAATTGTCCACCGCAATATCACAGTCCCACTATAAGTCGCTGATCGCTGCCATTACTAGTAAAAAATAAATAAGTAAATAAAAATATCCCATAGTTTGTAGACACTATAACTTTTGCACAAACCATTCAATATATGCTTATTGGAATTTTTTTACCAAAAATATGTACCAGAATACATGGCCTAAATTGATGAAGAAATTGGATTTTTTATATATTTTTTATTGCATATGTTTTATAGGAGAAAGTAAAAAATATATTTATTTTTTTTTTTTCAAAATTGTCAGTCTTTTTTTGTTTATAGCGCAAACAATACAAAACGCAGAAGTGATCAAATACCACCAAAAGAAAGCTCTATTTGTCGGAAAATAAGGACATCAATTTTATTTGGGTACAACGTTGCACGACCACGCAATTATCAGTTAAAGCAACGCAGTGCTATATCGCAAAAAATGGCCTGGTCAGGAAAGGGGGTAAATCTTCTGGATGTCAAGTGGTTAAAAAAAAGTCACAACGCACAGGCTTCAGAAAGTACATTCCTAGTAAACCTGTGAGGTAGTTTCAGAATTCTGGCTAAAGGGGTTTACAAGGACTAAGGTAATTTGAGAGTATATTTCTTATTTTAGTATACTTGCAGCTTTTCCTGTATAGCTTTACTTATTCACTGATTCTTCTTGACAGTCCAAAAGAAACAGGCCGCACATACTGTAGCATATGTGGGCTCGGACGCTAACAGATCATAAACAGATCTATCACATTAAAATGTTTTGATGTGTTTCACCCATACATAACATATTCATTAGGCAGCCCTGTGATTACCGTATTTGCCGGAGTATAAGACGACTGGGCGTATAAGACGACCCCCCAACATTTTCACTCAAAATATAGAGTTTGTTATATACTCGCCGTATAAGACTACCCCCTCTTCCGCACACCTTCCACACACCAAATAAAACGTAAAAGAACCATTGGCATTTATACAGTGATCAGTGCTATAAAAATGCACTGATTACTGTGTAAATGCCATTGGCAGTGAAGGGGTTAACCTGCAGGGGGCGCTCTAAGACTTAACTGTGTTCCCTCAGTGTGTTCTAACTGTGGGGGGGGGGGGGACTGCCCTAGCAGGGGAAGGGAAGTGATCACAGCTTCCATGTAGAGGAAGGCTGTGATCACAGCCCTTCCCCCTCTCACAGAACGCGATCTCGCAGCCGCCGTCGTATGACGGCGATTTGCGATATCGAACCACTTTGTCGCCGTCAACCTGTGGTTGGCGGTCTGCCAGTGGTTAAAATAACACTTTGTGAGCAAATCAGATCAGACATCAAAGTGTTATTTTGAACATGTGTGAGAGCAATTTTAAAACATGGTGGCACTGGCACATAAAAAAAAAAAAGCATTGTATGTATTTAATTAAAGCATTTTGTGTAGATATATATATATAATGCTTAAATTAAATACATATAATGCTTTTTTTTTATGTGTCAGTGCCACCGTGTCCCTGCCTGCTCATCCTGAAATATGTATGCAACTAGAACAGGTCTTACCTCTCTCTCCACTGGCGCCGATGAATGAAAGTGGGGAGAGGAGAGAGAGGGCGGAGTGCAGCTGCATATCACTCCGCCGGCGCGGGAGCCGGCACTAAGGACGGAGCAGTGGATAATGCGGCTCTATACCTCCGCAGCGGTATAAGACGACCCCCCCACTTGGAGGCATGTTTTTCAGGGGGAAAAAGTCGTCTTATACGCCGGCAAATACGGTAAATTGTATTCACGAAACACGTCAAGGTTCTTAATGTCGTATATGCCTGGACATGCTAGGGTTGATTTACTAAAACCGGATAGTGCAAAATCTGGTGCAGCTCTGCATAGAAACCAATCAACTTCCAGGTTTTTTTGTGAAAGCTTAATTGAACAAGCTGAGGTTAGAAGCTGATTGGCTACCATGCACAGCTGCACCAGATTCTGAGTGTTCCAGTTTTAGTAAATCTCCCCCAGAGTGTGTGCTCTGTTCCTTTAGAGCCGGCTCACACAGGGGCAATCCAACTTCAGGGGCGACTCAAAGCCGCCCTGCACAGCGCGAATAGTAATAGAAGTCAATGCAAGTCACTTAAAGTCGCCCCCAAAGTAGTACAGGAACCTTTGAGTCGCTCCTATTAGAACGGTTCCATTGCACTGCATCACAGAGGTTTGCACACATCTCAGTAGGAATTTTGTCCCACTCCTCTTTGCACATCCTCTCCAAGTCATTAAGGTTTCGAGGCTGACGTTTTGGTAACTCGAACCTTCAGCTCTCGCCACATATTTTCTATGGGATTAAGGTCTGGAGACTGGCTAGGCCACTCCAGGACCTTAAAGTGCTTCTTCTTTAGCCACTCCTTTGTTGCCTTGACCGTGTGTTTTGGGTCATTGTCATGCTGGAATACCCATCCACGACCCATTTTCAATGCCCTGGCTGAGAGAAGGAGGTTCTCACCCAAGATTTGACAGTGCATGGCCCCGTCTATCGTCCCTTTGATGCGGTGAAGGTGTCCTGTCCCTTTAGCAGAAAAACACCCCCAAAGCATAATGTTTCCACCTCCACCTTTGACGGTGGGGTCTGGTGTTCTTGGGGTCATAGGCAGCATTCCTCCTCCTCCAAACATGGTGAGTTGAGTTGATGCCAAAGACCTTGATTTTGGTCTCATCTGACCACAACACTTTCACCCAGTTCTCCTCCATCATTCAGATGTTAATCAGCAAACTTCAGACGGACCTGTACATGTGCTTTCTTGAGCAGGGGGACCTTGCAGGTGCTGCAGGATTTCAGTCCTTCACGTCGTAGTGTGTTACCAATTGGTTTCTTGGTGACTATGGTCCCAGCTGCCTTGAGATCATTGACAAGATTCTCCCATATAGTGCTGGGTTGATTCCTTTCCATTCTCATGATCATTGAAACTCCACGAGGTGAGATCTTGCATGGAGCCCCAGACCGAGGGAGATTGACAGTTATTTTGTGTTTCTTCCATTTGCAAATAATCACACCAACTGTTGTCACCAAGCTGCTTGCCGATAGTCTTGTAGCCCATTCCAGCCTTGCATAGGTCTACAATCTTGTCCCTGACATCCTTGGACATCTCTTTGACCTTGGCCATGGTGGAGTGATTGGAATCTGATTGATTGCTTCTCTGGACAGGTGTATTTTATACAGGTAACAAGCTGGGATTAGGAGCACTCCCTTTAAGAGAGTGCTCCTAATCTCAGCTCGTTACCTGTATAGAAGACACCTGGGAGCCAGAAATCTTGCTGATTGAAAGAGGATCAAATATTTATTTCACTCATTAAAATGCAAATCAATTTATAACATGTCAAATGCTAAATTATGAGCGCCTCCCCTCAAAGGTGATATCACAGTGAAGGTGTATATATACAAACCAACAATGATCACAATCAATCCAAAAAATATATATATATATAATCACGTATTAATAAATAACATATGAACAGTCCAAAAGTGCTAGTGCTGTATGTAAACACAATAATCAATCCATAATCTTCAATGGGTGATTGGTGCTAGAAAGTGCTCAAAAAAAGTGCTCCAGTATCATTCAAGGTGCAGCGTGACAAAACTGTGCCAGACCCCTTATGTGTCCCCACTCACCAAAAAGTGTTGACCTACTGCTTTTCAGTCAGAGGTCACACAGGCTTGTGTCAGAGGGGAGAGCACTAGCACTTTTGGACTTTGGACTGTTCATATGTTATTTATTAACACGTGATTTTATATATATATATTTTTTGGATTGATTGTGATCATTGTTGGTTTGTATATATACACCTTCACTGTGATATCACCTTTGAGGGGAGGCGCTGATAATTTAGCATTTGTCATCTTTAAACGGATTCTGTCCGAGGAGAGCTGCCCCCCGATATAAGTGTGTGGGCCCGTACAGAGAACACACACTTATTTCAACATATTTTGAGCACTGTTGACTGTTGTGGAGGAGCTGTTTTTTAGTTTGTACACAATTTATATCATGTGTTTTTCTGGATTTTCTTGTTCTGTCTCTCACTGTTAAAATAAATCTACCATTAAAATTATAGAATGATCGTCTATTTGTCAGTGGGCAAACATAAAATAGTGGGCTGATAACCAATGTATTTTATTTGTGCCACTGGGATTCCACATGTTGTAAATATTTTGCTATTCGTTTTCTTTCGAAGTCTTCAAGCTATAGGGCATATTTGCTGAAATATGAAGTCAGTAAAAAGTCTAGTATAGTGCATTAAAGTGAACACAGGCATGCAATTATGTGTTGGGACAAAAACAGAGAAAGTCTTGACACAGATTTGTGCATTTGCGCTGGCAAATAATGGGAAATATCTGAACTGTTTACGTACTACATTTTTTACTAAATGAATTAGCAAGAGTTGTACTTCAGCATTCTTTTTTGTGTCTGAAATTGCAAGACCTTTTATAAAGTAGTCTTCCCACTTCTTGCAGCGGAGCGTACACATATTACCCACTTCAGCCCTGGAAGGATTTACCCACTTCCAGACCAGAGCACTTTTTGCGATTCGGCTCTGCGTCACTTTAACTGACAATTGCGCAGTTGTGCGATGCTGTACCCAAACAAAATTTACGTCTTTTTTTCCCACAAATAGAGCTTTCTTTTGGTGGTATTTGATCACCTCCGCGGTTTTTATTTTTTGCGCTATAAACAAACAAAAAGCGACAATTTTGAAAAAAACGCAATATTTCTTACTTTTTGCTATAATACATATCCAAATAAACAATTATAAAAAAAACTGATTTATTCATCAGTTTAGGCCGAAATGTATTCTTCCTCATATTTTTTGGTAAAAAAATTGCAATAATCGTATATTGATTGGTTTGTGTAAAAGTTATAGTGCTTACAAACAATGAGAATTAATTTATGGCATTTTTATTTATTTATTTTTTACTGGTAATGGCGGAAAAGTGCGATTTTTAGTGGGACTGCGACACTGCAGCGGATTACTGTGTAAATGTCACTGGCAGGGAAGGGGTTAACACTAGGGGCGATCAAGGGGTTAAATGTGTTCCCTGGGAGGTGTTTCTAACTGTATGGGGGCTGGGCTGACTGGGGCAGGAGAGTGATCACAGCTCCAATATACAGGGAACATACAACAATAACACTCCTCTGCCCTATCAGAACGGGGATCCGCTTGTTTACATACACGGATCCTCATTCTGTCACTGCTGGGGAGCGATTGCGGGTGGCCGGCAGACATCGTGTCCGCCCCACCCACTCACTGGCTCCCCCGCTAGCGTGTGAGCGCGGGAGCTCGTCCCCAGTGCCACATGCGTGCCAACAATACTCGCTCCTATGGCGGTTTATGCGGGAGAGCCGTGTTGCCACTGTCAATCCACGGCAGGTGGTCGGCAACTGTTTAAAGGGTGGGCAGATATAACATTAATTGCGATACTCATCAAGACAATCAGCGTTCAAGTACAGCTGGTTGTAGTTTAGGTCATGGAACCAGTGTTTCTCAACAATTTTTCAGTCAAGGCACCCTTAAAAATTCTGCACAATCCTGAGTCACCCCATTCTAAAATGTAAAAAACTAATAGTTTTATACAATGCAGTAACATCCACACATAGGACACACAATGTTAGAGGTGATTTTTTCTTCCAAAGCAAATAAAATTTTGCACACTGGTACTGACTAGTATTCCAATGTTTCTCTTCTCCCTAATCTCTTCATCAGTCAGCTAATGTGACCCCAAATCTGAGGGAGAGAGGCTGAGGAAGGCCAAACAAGGATGCTGTGGAGACGACAGACATCCTCCTTATTAACTGATGACCTCACTGGTTGTTAGGATGCCAGTGTCTAGAAAGTCTTAATGGTGCTCAATGAAAACCCATGGCTTTATGTAACAAAAAGGCAGAATTGATCCACCTGCTGGCTTGTATACAATTTTTGATCAATTTTTAGGCATTTTGCCAAGGCACCCCTGCAGAAGCCTCAAGACACCCCAAGGTGCCTGGGCACCCTGGTTGAAAAAGGCTGCATTAAACCACACATAAACCAAGATCAAAGTTCTTACTCAGTTTATTGTTTGATTTCTTTACAGAATAAAGAACCCGAGCTAAACTTACCCAAGGACTCGCACGGTAATGTCGACTGTCATAAAC
>BLSH010502800.1:882665-901806 GCA_018402905.1 Glandirana rugosa
ATTGCTCACCTCCTGTCTCCTCGGAGAATTTCTTCTTCAATGTCCAGACACTCTCTGCCTTTAGAACAAAAAAAACATCCACTGGTTTATGAATAAAAGGTGGTATTACACCTTTATTTAAGAAATTTTTAGTCTGTTACACTAATAGACCTAAAAAAAAAGAGTAAGCCAGAGAGTATCAACTTCACAGGGATACTACTTTTAATGTCCGGAGAGTAGAAAAACTTAATAGGAATACTGAGAGGAAGCTACTTAAAGTATTCTTTGACTTAAAGTGGTGTTTTATTTACAGTGGGGCAAAAAAGTATTTAGTCAGCCACCAATTGTGCAAGTTCTTCCACTTAAAAAGATGAGAGGCCTGTAATTTTCATCATAGGGACACTTCAACTATGAGAGACCGAATGAGAAAAAAAAATCCAGATAATCACATTGTCTGATTTTTAAAGAATTTATTTCCACATTATGGTGGAAAATAAGTATTTGGTCACCTACAAAAAAAACAAGATTTCCGTCTCTCACAGACCTGTAACTTCTTCTTTAAGAGGCTCCTCTGTCCTCCACTCGTTACCTGTATTAATGGCATCTGTTTGAACTCGTTATCAGTATAAAAGACACCTGTCCACAATCTCAAACAGTCAGACTCCAAACTCCACTATGGCCAAGACAAAAGAGCCGTCAAAGGACACCAGAAACAAAATTGTAGACCTGCACCAGGCTGGGAAGACTGAATCTGCAAGCAGTTGGTGTGAAGAAATCAACTGTGGAAGCAATTATTAGAAAATGGAAGACATACAAGATCACTGATAATCTCCCTCTATCTGTGGCTCCATGCAAGTTCCCACCCCGTGGGGTCAAAATGATCACAAGAACGGTGAGCAAAAATCCCAGAACCACACGGGGGGACCTAGTGAATGACCTGCAGAGAGCTGGGACCAAAGTAACAAAGGCTAACATCAGTAACACACTACGCCGCCAGGGACTCAAATACTGCAGTTCCAGACATGTCCCCCTGCTTAAGCCAATACATGTTTGGGCCCATCTGAAATTTGCTAGAGAGCATTTGGATGATCCAGAAGAGGATTGGGAGAATGTCATGTGGTCAGATGAAACCAAAATAGAACTTTTTGGTAAAAACCCAACTTGTCGTGTTTGGAGGAGAAAGAATTTTGAGTTGCATCCAAAGAACACCATACCTACTGTGAAGCATGGGGTGGAAACATCATGCTTTGGGGCTGTTTTTCTGCAAAGGGACCAGGACGACTGATCCATGTAAAGGAAATAATGAATAGGGCCATGTATCGTGAGATTTTGAGTAAAAACCTCCTTCCATCACCAAGGGCATTGAGGATGAAACGTGGCTGGGTCTTTCAGCATGACAATGATCCCAAACACACCGCCCCGGCAACGAAGGAGTGGCTTCGTAAGAAGCATTTCAAGGTCCTGGAGTGGCCTAGCCAGTCTCCAGATCTCAAACCCATAGAAAATCTTTCGAGGGAGTTGAAAATTCTTGTTGCCCAGGGACAACCACAAAACATCACTGCTCTAGAGGAGATCTGCATGGAGGAATGGGCCAAACTACCAGCAACAGTGTGTAAAAATCTTGTGGAGACTTACAGAAAATGTTTGACCTCTGTCGTTGCCAACAAAGGGTATATAACAAAGTATTGAGATGAACTTTTGTTATTGACCAACTACTTATTTTCCACCATAATTTGCAAATAAATTCTTTAAAAATCAGACAATGTGATTTTCTGGATTTTTTTTCTCATTCTTTCTCTTATAGTTGAAGTGTACCTATAATGAAAATTACAGGCCTCTCTCATCTTTTTAAGTGGGAGAACTTGCACAATTGGTGGCTGACTAAATACTTTTTTTGCCCCACTGTATTTACAATATAATGTTTCAGCCAGGGGCTTTACTAAGTGGGAAAAAGCCCGGGGGCTTCAGTCCGAAGGAAAGCGACGCACTTTGCGCGCCGCGACAAAATGGGCGTGGTTTAAAAGAAATAGTGGGCATGTCTTAAAGGAGGCATGTCTCAAAGGGAGTGCGGTTTGAGTCTGAGATGAATGAGGGATGAAGGAAGGAATAAAGAAAGAGATAGGGAGGGAAGGAGAGAGAAGGAAGGAAAGAAAGAGGGATGGAGGGACAGCAGGCCCAGATCCTACACCACAATAGCAATATGTGTATTCCAGAAAGTTTAACAATCAGCAGATAAATATACTCCAAACACCTAGTGTAAGCGATTCAATAATCCCGGCATCGTGGTTGGTATGGTGTCAGGATGATTGAATCGCATTATTTCTATTATAATAATTATAAAAATATATTATTATAGTAATATAAAATTAAAATCATTCAACTCACCATAATGCAGAATCAGTGGGAGCCTCTGAGCTTGTCACTTGCCACGTCTCCTGCCACCAGATGCCATCAGGTGTCCCCAGCAGAGTCCCTCCTTCCATCAGGTGTCCCCAACAGCGTGCCTCTTACATCAGTGTGTCCCCAGCAGCGTGCCTCTTACATCAGGGTGTCCCCAGCAGCATGCCTCTTACATAAGGTGTCCCCAGCAGCGTGCCTCTTCCATCAGTTGTCCCCCAGCATGCCTCTTACATCAGGTGTCCCCCAGTAGCGTGCCTCTTACATCAGGTGTCCCCCAGCAGTGTGCTTCTTACATCAGGTGTAAGAGGCAGCGTGCCTCTTACATCAGGTGTCTCCCAGCAGCATACCTCTTACATCAGGTGTCCCCCAGTAGTGGGCCTCTTACATCAGGTGTCCCCCAGCAGCGTGCCTCTTAAATCAGGCGTAAGAGGCAGCGTGCCTCTTGCAACAGGTGTCCCCCAGCAGCGTGCCTCTTACATCAGGTGTCCCCCAGCAGCGTGCCTCTTACATCAGGTGTCCCCTAGCAGCATGCCTCCTACATCAGGGTGTCCCCAGCAGCGTGCCTCTTACATCAGGGTGTCCCCAGCAGCGTGCCTCTTATATCAGGTGTCCCCAGCACCGTGCCTCCTCCATCAGGTGTCCCCCAGCGTGCCTCTTACATCAGATGTCCCCCAGCAGCGTGCCTTTTACATCAGGTGTCCCCCAGCAGCGCGCCTCTTCCATCAGGTTCCCCCCAGTGTGCCTCTACATCAGGGTGTCCCCAGCGTGTCCTTTAAGGACGTCATGCATCCCGTGCTAGTGCAGGATTGGCCAAGTGTGACGTCCATCATAGGCGCCCGGCGCCAACCCACAGTGTCACTGAGTCCTGGTGGCACCCTGTAATGGATGTCACACATCCCGCGATGCGGGATTGAACCACTGTGGTGACGTCCATCATAGGCGCCGCCGCATCAGCACATCTCTTTCATGGCGGCTCGAGGCTAATAATGCAATTAGAATGCCCGAGCCCCGGGCCTTATCAGGGGCACCCTCAGGGCTGTAGCCCTCTTAGCCCAGGGCTCCCGACGCCCCTTTTTTCATCTGTACAGAATAGTTGACTCAAAGGTCTATGATCACAAGAAATGGAGCAATGAAAGTATCCTGGGGTCACAATTAAAATGGCCTAAGAATACATAATTGAAATCTCAGCATGAGCCTGACAAGTTTGCTATATACTTTGAATGGTTTTTAGTATAAGGCACATATTATTGACAAATAGGGCCCCTAATTCACACCTGAAAGGGTAAGTTTTGCTGCTGTACCTGAGACCGGTGATCTCCCGCACCGACACATCCTAAAGCAGCTTTACCGGGGGAAATCACCCGTGGCTTAATCTCCTAAATGTACCTGGTAAAGGTACGTATAGGAGACATTCTAATTGGTCGGCGGTGTCACATGAGCGCTGGAAAAGAGAAGAGAAAGCCACGGGGATTTCAAATCCCCGGACCGGTAAAGCAGCTATACAATGTGTCAGTGTGGGAGGTTGCCGGCCTCAGGTACTGCAGGACCGAGTGCAATGGGGAGGGGGTCCAGTGTAAGTTCATCGTACAGATTTTCTGAAAAGATGAACTTACACTTTAAATCAAGAAACAGCAACATATAACCTGTACTACTTCCTGGTATACATTTCCTGCTTTATGTTGATTTGTTTAAAGTTAAAGTGTAAATGTTCTGTTATTTTCTCTTACAGAAAGCTCTTGGAGCTGGAGATTTTTACCTCGACCAAGATCCAGCCACAGGGATCTGCAACTTTTTGTTTGACAGTGCTCCCAGTGGGGCCTTTGGTACAATGACTTACTTGACCAAAGCTGTGGCCATTTACCTACAGGACTTTTTACCCAGTACAAGTTGTATGATGCAGTGAGAGGTCAGGCTACCATATAGAATGAGTTGGTCTGTTCCTGTAAGAGGAAAAAGGTTGAGCAGCTGTTACTTCACATTCAAAAGCATTTCAGTAAGGTTACCTGTTTATTCTTGTTACGGATGGAATCTTTTAATTATAACATGAACCAAGAACTATTCTTGTAAAAGCATGGGCTGTGGGAACAATGTCATTTAAAAATTCAGTTTACGCGCAATATTTATTGCAATGATTTCAGAAGAATATGTCTTCACTTAAATAGCATCAAACTTTAGAAAAAGTTAACTCTAGAACTAGTCCAATGCTTTTCCTAGAACCCAAAGTAGTCACCACTGTACCAGCTTTTCCTTTGTAACCAAGTGCAAATGCGGTACTTCAACAAATTAGTCATTTTTGGGCAGGTTACAGGCTTAGTGGAATTGTTGAAAAAAGTCTGCTATGTTTAGGAACATACCAGCCCCACAGAACTTAAGGGTTGCTCACCACATAAAATGTTCAACAGCGTTGTTAAAACACACATTGGTTTTTATTTACTTTGCAAAATTAATTTTCACTTGGCTTAGTGAATCAGATGAAGCTAAGAGAACATTCACTTTGCAAAGAATGCTGATTGCACATAAGGATTTTTGCTTGCACATGATTGAATGTTTGAAATCAGCACAGCTTCACCTTTATTCACTAAGCTAAGTGAAAATCCACTTTGCAAATTGAACATGCTCTACTCCTTGAATAAATAAACACTATGTCATTTTATTTGTCCATGGATTTTGCCTGCATTGCAAAACTTAACTAAATGCATGGCAACATTCGTAATTATTAGGTAGCTCGTAAATATAAATGTGATAAGCTCCTGACTCTTTTAGACCTTATTAGTATGTTGAGAACCATTTCATTTTGAGGATACTTATTCTCTAGCAAAAAATACCTTTGAGTATAGAGTCTACTGTATAAAGCCCACAATGCACCTTTCCGTAGGTGTTATGCTGTAAAGCAGACATTCTCAACCGGGGTTACTTGGAACCCTAGGGTTCCTCTAGAGGTTGCTTGGGGATCCTTGAGCTGTGGCTGATTGTCTGCCCATCTAATGGTGTCTGCATAGTTCAAGGGCCAACACCATATGAAAGCCAATTCATGGTACCACTGATCTTTTTAACTGTATGCAAATGTGACTTTCTCTTACCTCCACTGTAAGGGTAGCATTCTTTACACCAACCACCAATGTAAGGGGTATTCTGACCACCACTGTAAGGAGAACACTTGTTTCACAAAAGTTGTATTGGATTTTTGAACTAACAAACAGTGGCACATGCTATGGGTATACAAGTACACCAAATTAAGGATGGCATAGAAAGTACCCAACATCAGTACCAGAATATGGATACAGAGTCAATTTAAAATACATCTCCAAAGGAAGAACACTCTTTAACACTGGCAACCAATGTAAGGGATATTCTTCACACTAATCCCTGATGAATTCATTTTAGCAAGGGTTCCATGAGACCTGAAAATTAATTCAAGGGTTCCCCTAGAGTTAAACAGTTAAAAAAGGATGATGTAAAATATAGAATTTTTGTAAACATAGAAGACTTTCTACCCAGAATAGATTTGGGTCATTTGTGGTACTATAATTGTACAAAATGGTACAGTAATCTTATAGACCAATATTTTAATAGGTTGAGATTTAACTATAACGTTGAAGACTTGCAGATTTTACCAGTCTGCTTACATGGTATTTAGTATGGATTTAGTAAACTGTTCATAGAACCTAACAAACTAGTGTCCTTATGGATGTAGAACTAACGTTGCTGGTATCTTTATGAGTACATCACTAATGATGTAGTGGAATGACAAGAAACAATGAAACAGTACATCGTTCTACTGCCTGTAGCAACTAAAATTTTGTGACCTCTACTGAAGACATACCTTCTGAAATTACATTGTTTGCTGTGAACAGTATTCCCTCATTCATCTGCAGTCGTTTTTGTAAACGAGGGATGTCAATACTATTACCATCCGTCAAGCATGTCCTTAGGAGAATTTTGTTAGAAAAGCTATTTTAAAATTAGTCAGCAATTTTATTGCAATACTGAAGTTAGATATTATTTAATCTGTGTAAATTGTATGAACTCTGTGCCTATTATCATGTTACTTGTACAGCATACAATTTGACTGGACTACTGCCTCTATGTTATTTCAATTTTGTGTCTTTTTTATTTATTTTAAATTAATGTATATTTTTAAAATAATGATGACCACAGTGAACTATATTTAAAAATGGTTCATTTACAGTTACATACAGATTTAAGTTGTCCAAGTGCATGTATGCTTTTTAAGAAGGCTGTGCTTCCTGTTACGGCTCTATGAACATATTCTGAGGTCTGCGGGTAAAAGATATTAAAGTATATTGTCAGAGCACAATCTAAGTCAACGGGGTGATATTGACTTGTTTTCCTTTTTTCTTCCTGTTGTGACCTCATACTGTAGTTTTGTGTTTAACCACTTCAGCCCCGGCAGGATTTCCCACTTCAGGACCAGAGCACTCTTTGCGATTCGGCACTGCGTCGCTTTAACTGACAATTGCGTGGTCATGCAACGTTGTGCCCAAACAAAATTGACGTCCCTTTTTTTCCACATACAGAGCTTTCTTATGGTGGTATTTGATGACCTCTGCGTCACTTCTGATCACCGCTATAAACAAACAAAGAGCGTCAATTTTGCAAAAAACTCAATATCTCTTACTTTTTGCTAAAATACATATCCCAAAAAATATATAAAAAAAACGAATTTATTCATCCATATTCTTCCTCATATTTTTGGTAAAAAAAATTGCAACCGGTGTATATTGATTGGTTTGCACAAAAGTTGCCGCGTTTACGAACGATGAGAATTCATTTATGGGGTTTCTATTTTTTTTTTTTACTAGTAATGGTGGCAATCTGTGATTTTTAGCGGGACTGCGATATTGCAGCGGACATGTTGGACATTTTTGACACTTTTTTGCGACATTTTGGCTATGAAAATGCACTGATTACTGTGTAAATGTCACTGGCAGGGAAGGGGTTAACACTAGGGGGCGATCAAAGAGTTAAGTGTGTTCCCTGGATAGTGTTTCTAACTGTGTGGGGGATGAAAGTGATCGCTGCTCCCATATACAGGAAGCATGCAATCACACCCCTTTTCCCCTGTCAGAACGGAGATCCGTTATTTACACACAGGGATACCCGTTCTGTCACTGCGGGGGAGCAATCGCGGGTAGCTGGCGGACATCGAGCCCACCCTACCAGCTCCCTGGCTCCCCTTCTACACAGTGAGCGTGCACGCGCCACCGGTGGCGCACACATGCCCGCGATCTTGCAGCCGCCATCAGCTGGTGGCGAGATACGATATCGAGCCAAGTTGCCGATCTCAAGCCACGGCGGGCGGACGGGAACTGGTTAAATATCCCATTATTTTTGCCATTAACATTTTCAAGTTGTAGATGCAGTCATATTGCTATGTGACCTAGTTAAAGTGGAGCTCCAGCCAAAAGGGGAAGGTCCACTTGTTTGCTCCCCCCCCCCTCTGTTGCCACATTTGGCATCTTTCCGGGGGAAGCGGTACTTGTTTCTGGAAGTTGGGCCCCCTTCCTCCTTCCACCACTGCCGGGCCATTCAGTAAGGCTTCACTGCCGGTCCCCCTTACAAGGAATTGCGACGGCAGCACCCGAGAGCCGATTGAGAAATCAGCTGGGGTTCCGACATTGCGCGATCCTTGGACAGGTAAGTGGCCTAATATTAAAAGTCAACAGCTACAGTATTTGTAGCTGCTGACATGGGTACATGAGACAAAAACATTCAGCATAGATATTTTTCATGGTGCAGATGTGGTCAATGTTTTTTTTTTCATGCATTACCCTTGATTTTAGTGCGTTTGCCTAATGTTCATAAATGCACACAAATGCTGCATGCTATGATTTCCAGGAGCACGCTGAGCTGCAGCATGTGGCTACATGGACTCCTATGTGGAATGGGAGTTGAAATGCATTTTCATGCATTAGAATTTGTTTTACTATAGGAAATGTGAACATGCTAAAATACCCCAAGCATTCCACTTCTTCAGCTGGTGCACGTAAAAGGGACTCTTTTTACTGCCCACAGGTTGTGGACAAGAGTGGGGACGCCTAACATTTCCTTGAAATCCCCCCCCAAAAAAATGTCTTCCTCCTACTTCTCTATTAAATGGAATGGAAACATTGAACTCTGAATATACATAGCTCTGGTTTTACAAAGGTAGTGGGAACTTTTTCATTGGGACCATTTATAACCTATTCACTTTGTAGCATGAAAACACTGATAAAATATACCGTATATACTCGTGTATAAGCCGACCCCCTACTTTTGCCCAAAAAATATGGGAAAACGTATTGACCCGCGTATAAGCCTAGGGTGGGAAATGCAGCAGCCAGAACACAGGGACAGGGAGCCAGAACACAGGGAGTTTAGCCAGGACACAGGGATTTTAGCCAGGACACAGGGATATTAGCCAGGACACAGGGATATTAGCCAGGACACAGAGACTGTAGCCAGAACACATAAGGGATGAGTTAGGTAGTTTCACATTAAACAGAGCCACACTGCTTCTAAGAGCCGTTCTGTGCATGTAACTGTGACTTATCACATTGGAATGTAGAGAATGCTGAGAGAGAGCTGCAGCACTTCACTGAGATCAGGAGGTGGGCGGGACTGAACAGCTAACATCAGCTTGTCCCGCCCTCCTGCCGACATCAAGCTGAAAATCTGACACCTCTCTCAGCATTCTCTGCATTCCAATGTGATTAGTCACAGTTACAAGCACAGAACGGCTCTTAGAAGCAGCACAGCTCTGTTTAATGTGAAACTACTGATCACTGACTCGGGTATAAGCCGAGGGGGGTCTTTTTCAGCACAAAAAATGTGCTGAAAAACTCGGCTTATACCCGAGTATATACGGTATATTGTCACCTATTATCCACAAAAAGTCAGTGTACAATACATCTGACAGCATGCCTCTAAACTGCTGCTTACTGTAGTGTGGTCACGTTTGCACCAGGGACGTGCGGTGAGGTCAGTGGCTAATTATTATATATTGTTTTTTAGATAATTTACTATATTTTCAAAAACTGTACTCAAGCAGGTGGCTTAACTGGCAAATTACTGAAGTTTGAAATTATAACTTCCAACCAGTAATTTCACAGTAAATAGATAAATAATAAATTATCATCTTAGAACATATAGCATAAGAATATATGATTTAGCTTGTACCTTTTCAGCAGCAGCAGATTTTCACTCTCCCTCTTAACTGTGTGAGAAAAACATGGGATTATGGATAAATCTTATACACTTAAAGCCATGTATTTCCTTCTAGTTAAGAGGGCCGGGCTGGAAGGGAGTATTTGTCTTTTAGACACATGCCCCCTTCTATGACACTGCAGTGAGGCGTGCCTCCAGTCCAGCATTTTTGTTGGACAGCTTGGGCCAATAGTGGCCAGGTCATTGAGCTACGACCCTCGAAGTCAATCGTTTTTTGGGGGTTTTTTTCTATGTTGCTATGGCCTCCCCTGACTGCACATCCCTGGTTTGCACCTGGTACAAGTAATGGTGTACAAGGGAGCTTTTTTTCAGTTTTAGATTCCGATGTGTCATTGGTCGCTTAAATTGGACCTGTGGTCAGGCCTTTCATCTAACATGAGTAGTATTTGACTGTGTTTAGGTAAATTGGCTTGTCACATTGCTAACAGACTACAGGGATCAATAAAGTAAGATAGTATCAGAGTCTGCATCCTGGCCAAGCAATCCACAGATCAACAAATACCATTTAGATGACAAATTCTTACTGGTGCTCTGTAGCGGTTGCTTTAATAGGGTTTTTATTCATAGACCTCACTTTGATGTCAGGTAAAAAGACTCTGCTTTGGTCTAGTCTTTCAAATTGCTGGCTATATATAAATGTCTTTGTTCTATCTGCAACCTGCCTATCCTTCAGTCACTCTGAATGTAGACCTTTTACACTGCTGTTTTATACGTACTGTATATTGAATGTATGAACAAAAAAATATATATATTTTAGCTACTGATCATTTCTTAGCGCTGGCATGTAAATGTTATTTTCATTCAGAAACAATGAATCATGTATGTTTTTTTCGAAATATTAAAAGCTATATTACCCATGTTGTGTCTGCATTTATTTTATTCCTTATTTGTCTTATTTAAAGCTAAGCTCCAGGAAAGCACATAAATACACAGTGGAAATACATATACAGTAGAGCTGCACAATTCTGGTCAAAATGAGAATCACAATTTTTTTGCTTAGAATAAAGATCACGATTCTCGCGGCATTACATACATCTTACATATACAAAAAAATTGGGCTAACAGCACGGTTTCATTTTTTTTTTTTTTTTTTTTTTTGAAAGTGTAATTTTTCCCAAAAAATTGAGTTTGAAAGACCGCTGCACAAATACCGTGTGACATAAAATATTGCAACAACCGCCATCTTATTCTCTAGGGTCTCTGCTAAAAAATATATATATAATATTTGGGGGTTCTAAGTCATTTTCTAGCAGAAAATACTGGATTTTTACTTGTAAGCAGCAAATGTCAGAAAAGATTTAGTCTTTAAATGCTTAAACTAAACTCTTCTATACACGAGTTCAACCCTTTGCTCATTTGATACATAGTATCTTTTTCTTTTATCAACTTGACTTGGCTCTCTGCCCAGACTTGGCAGGCTGCCCAGATAGGAGAGACTCAAGTTGCTGTGACTTAGAAAAAGATTCTTGGGGAGACTTCAGGCTACTTGCATTGACTTCTATTACAGTCAAGTCACGCTGAGTCGCCCCACAAGTCGGACTCCATTAACTGCACTGAAAATCGCGGTAATATGTGATGGAGATCGCAGGGGGGGTGAATCGAGATTGTAATTTTAATACAATTAATTGTGCAGCTCTAATATACAGTATGTGGAATATTTTATATGACAAAGGTTTTGTAACCAACAGCCATTTGAGAAGTTAAAACAGCTAGGTAAAAAGCATGTCCTGAGTCTGATTAAACAAAGGAGAAGCAGCATCCTGATGAAGTCAGCCTGCTCCTCAGTCTGCTCTCTCCTCCTGTTGGCATGTTCACTAGTTCTGCTGCAAATACAGATGGCTATCAAGACAATTTTTTTACTTATACTAACTACATTTAAGAATACAGTTAATTGGGTCTTTAACCACTTCACCCCCCTGGAAGGATTTCCCACTGTAGTACCAGAGCACTTTTTGCAATTCGGCACTGCGTCGCTTTAGCTGACAATTGCGCGGTTGTGCGACGTTGTACCCAAACTAAATTTGCGTCCTTTTGTTCCCACAAATAGAGCTTTCTGTTTGTGTTATTTGATCACTTCTGAGTCATTTCTGATCACCGCTATAAACAAAAAAGAGTGACAATTTTGCAAAAAAAAAAACAATATTTCTTTCTTTTTGCTAAAATACAAATTCAAAAAAAATATATAAAAAATCAAATGTGTTCATCGGTTTTGGCCGAGTTATATTCTTCCTCATATTTTTGGTAAAAAAAATCGCAATCGGCATTTATTGATTGGTTTGCGCAAAAGTTGCAGAGTTTACAAACCATTAAAATTAATTTCTGGCGTTTTTAATTTTTTTTTTTTTTGTAATGGTGGCGATCTGCGATTTTTAGCGGGACTTTGATATTGGGGCCAGATAACGCCTGTTGTCACAATCATAGGACAAATCTAAGTTCCAGGTGGATGAATCAATCAAAGCATATGTCTAGAATGTATAGATCATAGCTTAGTTACAAGTAGCTATGCACTGGGCCACAGTGCATTCTTTTTGCGTATATTTTACATATTTTATTAAAGCAAGATGATTTTTCTTTATGGGGAGCACTAGATGTGGTACTTTTTTCTTCTATGTTACCAATGACTGAGCTCTGGTTGGAGATTTTTATTGGAGACATATGCTTTGATTGATTCATCCACCTGGAACTTTGATTTGTCCTATGATTGGGACAACAGGCGTTATCTGGCTCCTGTCATGAGGGCCTGATATTGGAGGTGAGCTGCTAGTGATAACGGTGGAGGCGGAGTGGCACTGATGCACTTTATATCATCATTGCACTGTTTTGCACTGGGTGCCTGCTATCTAAGGATTATAGTTGACAGCGCTGCACTTTTCTTCTGATTGGACAAAGTGTAGCAATATGGTTACATTTAATGAGGGAGCAACATTTAGCAACCCACATGGTTGATGATTAAAACAGGCACATCTAGTATCCAGGCATCCGGGGTAACGCTGTCCACATAGACCACCCTCCGCACCACCATCGACGTCAACTCTTCCACTCTGCACTCCACGAGACTAGTTTTCAGATCGCTCGACTGCAGGGTAGTTTTCTGATCCTGATTGCAGGCTGACAGCGGTGAGAGCCAGGGGTGCAGAGGACGGTCTATGTGGACAGCTTTACCCCGGATACTTGCATACTTACATGGTTGATGATTAAAACAGGCACATCTGAGTTGCTAAATGTTGTACCATCATGTATCCATATTGCTACACTTAGAGGCATCTCTTCTATTTTATACTCTGTAGCTCCTGCTGGATTTTGCTTCTAATCCCCTTGTGGAGACTGCCATTTGTGGATGGACATTTTATGGTTACACAACCTATCACATTGCTATAATCTTTTTATATGGACTATAAACAGAAGGATTTATGAATAAATGGTTGTGGAAAGAATCATCTGCGTTTCCATTATTTCTTATCGGGAGATTTGTTTTGATATACGAATGCTTTGGATTAGAAGCACGTTTCTGGAACAGATTATGCTCGCAATCCAAGGTTTTACTGTATATATGAACCCTTACTTTGTAAAACAGCCCATTCAGTTTAAAATAGAAAGGAAAGGCAAAGTGGCTGTTTAGCGTTGATCACATAACCTTTGTTCTCAGCTGCATAAGGGGCTTGGAGAGCTGGGGATAAAGACTGCAGGGGGGCATGCCAGCAAGAGGCATATAATCATCAGTACACTCATTTTGCCAGTGAAGAGCTGTGCAGGGGGCGCAGCACAAGTCTGACCTTTTGGACAGGCAGAAAACTGATCACACTGGAATGGATTGTGCTTCCATGGTCAGTTTGAAATAGGAAAACAGGGGGGTTGCCTGGTTCACCAGGTATTTCACACAAAGGAAGCAATGCAAAGTTAAAAGCATACTTTTTAACATAAGTACATGGTACACAGACTCATATCAGGAATACAAAGTGTTTGGGTAACAGACACGTTAAAGCATATCTAAACCTAAACACATAAAATGTAATATATTGCAGCTTACCAGTCCTTAGATGTGGTAACTGATTTAGTTTTCTTTTTCAGGCTAAGAACAATTTTAGCAAGTACATCACAAACCTGTGGATTATGTCAGAAAAGAAGTGTCCTTGTCACTTAGAGTAATCTACCATGATGTCCCTATTCCATCATGTCCCATCAATCAACCATGTAATTGGGATGAACAAAGGCAGACATATCCAGCCTATGTGACAACCATGGTTACTTTCAAAGATACACTATATTGTCAAAAGTATTGGGGTGTCTGCCTTTACACGCACTTGAACGTTAATGGCATCCCAGTCTTAGTCCGTAGGGTTCAATATTGAATTGGCCCACCATTTGCAGCTATAACAGCTCCAACTCTTCTAGGATGGCTGTCCACAAGGTTTAGGACTGTGTCTATGAAAATGTTTGACCATTCTTCCAGAAGCACATTTGTGAGGTCAGGCACTGATGTTGGACGAGGAGAGTCTTCCTTTTGACAATATAGTGGAGCTGTGAAGAAATGAGCGTAGACAAAAATAATATATAATAATCAAAATTTTATTTTACTTACTGTTATTGTATACTAAATATTCTACAGACGGACTATTGCTTTTTACAATTGTAGAAAAAATAAAATGCATATGTTTGTACATTATATATTCTCTAAAGGTCTTCGCAGATCGGTGTAGCTCCACTCCAAGTTCCATTCTCCATGCAGAAGCTATACACATCACCTTGGGTCATAGTATATCCTGGATAACAGTAGTACTCAATGTAGTATTGATACTGGTTTGGGAGAGGATCCTTCAAAGTAAGAAAGCGGAAAGTTCCATAAATAGGTACCGGAGGATAAAAGCACCGCACTCTTCTTTTCAAAGCATTCTTCAGAGCACCATGGTGTAACTGATTTCTATTGGCTTTAGTTGTATGTGGAATACGTGCGGAAGATGTGACTCTTGGCATGATTACAGTCATCTCCTCAGTTCCACCAATGGTATTGCTGGGCTTTTTTGCTAAAAGCAAGCTTTGTATGGCTGTTGTTTTATATCTACGTGTTGGCAGTTTAGCAGTAACTTCATAAACAGCTTTATTGTATTTATACTGTTTGTCATGTGTGGTACTGTTAGTCTGAGAAATGGAACCTTGTGTTAGTTGTTGGTGAAAAGATACAGGTAACATTTGAGTATAATTGATGACTGATGCTGTAATACTTGTTAGAATTATTGATGGGATAGTAGCAGTTGGTTTATCCGCAATGTTGGCATATTCAGAATGGTTCATAATGTATTTTTGATTTGCACTGGTGGTGACCTGTTTTGGTGACCCATATGTTGTCCTTAACATAGAAGACTTATTTGTGGTGGCTTCTGGTATAACTATTCCAGCAAGTGAACTTAGTAAATGTAAAATGGAAGACTGGATACTTACTGAATGTGACTGATGTGTGTGATTTATACTGGTAAAGACCTCCTCAGGCTGTGTCCATCGAGTTGTTCCTTCTACCTTGGATGGCGTTGTTCTCAGGTGGGATAAGGGACCAATAAATACGCTCGTCAAAGCATTCCTAGATGATGCATCATTTTCAGTATTGGGATAATGCTCCTTGGGAGCTAAAGATCTTAGTGTGTAATTATTTAATGTTGTTGGAAAT
This sequence comes from Glandirana rugosa, assembly GCA_018402905.1. NCBI lineage: Eukaryota > Metazoa > Chordata > Amphibia > Anura > Ranidae > Glandirana > Glandirana rugosa. The sequence continues at coordinate 897,931 of BLSH010502800.1, forward strand.
GGGATGGTTACCATTTTTAATGCTTTACTTTCTGTCCATTTTGTTGTTTGTCTTTCAGTTTGTACCATATTTGATAAGTTATACCAGTTGGTGACATTTATCTTAGGCGATTCTGTATGTGCATCTAGTATGGATGAAAATACTGAAGAGTTTTTTTCTCTAGGACTGGATTTATTAGTCGACTTTAATTTGTCTACAGGTGTCAGATGTAGTGAACTTTGATTTTCCCAAAAATTCAACAATTCTTTGTGGTGGTCGGAACTCTTTCTGTCCTGGATATCCTTAATCCTAATTATGGTTGTGGAGTCACTTCTAGAACTTATATCACTGTGATAGTTATCAGGTTCATTTTGTGTAGTGTTTCTGTGAAGACCCTCTGATGACTTTCCTGAAAGTGATGAGTGCCTCATGATCACTGAGCTGCTCATTTGTGCAATTGTTTTTCTTTGACTGGAACTCATCATGTCTGAATCTAAAACAGCATAAGCAATTAAGTGATTAGTTAAAAAAAAATAAGCATTTGGTGTGCCTGATGTATGAAGAGCTCATTTAAATGTTTTTACCTAGGCAACAGTGAAGATAATTTACTGAAGGAATAGTTTCACTCTAATCTGCATCCACTTCAGGAGCTTAGTAGGTTTAAGTGGAAGGTGCTGTTTTTAGATTTATATGATCCCACCTGAGTGCTTGAAGTGGACAAAGACTACAAAAAACTAAGTGTCAATTCAATTGTAGTCAAATATCGATGCCCCCACCCCCGTACCGGGACACAGTCAGTCAGTGCCCTGGACGAAGATGCCAAATGCCAAAAATCCCTAAATGCACCCCTGATGTCTGATTTTTGAGACACAGATCGGGACTGTGGACAGATTCCCCTTTCCCTTTCTCTGCAGCCTCAGCTGCACTGGACAGAGAATGAATGGGAAGCACCCTGTGCTGAGCGGCTTCCCGTTCATTCACAAACTGAAGCCTAGTAAAACACTGCGTTCATTCAGAAAAGGAAAGGGCCAGTAAATTACATATTTACAGGCCTGTTTAACCACTCTCAAGAGAAAATTTGAACTACTACAAGGAGACAATTACCATACTGTAGAGTTGCACAATAATCATTAAAGAATCACGATCTCTATTCAACCCCCCTCACGATCTTAATCCAGCATTTCTACGATTCATGTAATAAGTGCAGAGCAGCTCTGCTCACAGCTGTCAAAAAATTACATATTTACAGGCCTGTTTAACCACTCTCAAGAGAAAAATTGAACTACTACAAGGAGACAATTACCATACTGTAGAGCTTGCACAATAATCATTAAAAAATCACGATCTCTATTCAACCCCCCTCACGATCTTAATCCAGCATTTCTACGATTCATGTAATAAGCGCAGAGCAGCTCTGCTCACAGCTGTCAAAAAAACAGCTGCACTGAAAGAGATAAAAATAAACATTATATCCTTGTGTTCTTTTAGAGATCAAAGGGATGAACTTCATCTGCAAATGAGGTCAGTTTAACCACTTAAATACTAAGCCTTTTTCTGACACATGTTGCTTACAAGTTAAAAGAAGTATTTTTTGCTAGAAAATTACTTAAAACCCCCAATTATTATTTATATATATATTTAGGAGAGACCCTAGAGAATAAAATGGCGATTGTTGCAATATTTTATGTCACACAGTATTTGCACTGTGGTCTTTCAATCACAATTTTTTGGGGAAAAAATACACTTCAATTAATTAAAAAAAACCTTAACAGCAAAGTTAGCACAATTGTTTTGTATAATGTGAAAGATGATGTTACGCCAAGAATCGTGAGAGAATTCTGGTCTTTATTCTAAGTAACAAAAAAAATCATGATTCTCATTTTATCCAGAATCATGTAGCTCTACCATAGTGTATGCCAACTTGCAAAATGTGTGCATGGTCTAGGGCAGAGGTTGGTGTCAGCAGTGAAGTGGATGTGTCAGTAGGGCAGAGCTTTCAGTAGGGCAGTGGATGTGCCGGTAGGGAAGAGGTTGATTTCAGTAGGGCAGTGGATAGTGTCGGTAAGGTAGAGGTTGATGTCATTAAGGCAGTGGATGTTGTCAATAGGGCAGAGGTTGGTGTCAATAGGGCAGTGAACAGTGTCAATAGGGCAGTGGACAGTGTCAGTAGGGCAGAGGTTGGTGCCAGTAGGGCACTGGATGTGTCAGTTTTCTGGCAGGGACATGCTAGCGTGGGCACTGACGACAATTGCCTTGCATCTCTTGCGGGGTGCCCAGGGTCCCAGTTGCCACAACAGCCCCCTCTTTGGCATCACTTTGATTTGAGGAGTGGGGGGGGTAGGAGGACATGTGCTAGGGGGTGATTTGGAAGAGAAGAGGGATTGTGTTGGGGGTGTCGGACTTCAAATCTGATCCCCCTTCTAGCACAAGTCATCTCCCCTTCCAAATCACCCCTAGCACATGTCCTCTTACCCCCCCTTAAATCACTCCTGGCAGCATGAAACTGTTACCTGCCCATGCGCCCCCTACGCCACCCAGTCCCCCTCCTCTACAAGGCTCCATTAAACCTCTAACAGTCGGACCTCAGATCAGTGCAGATGCAGAGTGCTGTCTCTCCCCGGCTCCTTCTCCTGTCTTCTCCTGTGTACATGAAATGTTAGAGCCGAGGAGGAGGTGAACTCAGTCTGCTCTGCAGTGAGTGCTTATATAGGCAGCTGCTGAGGAGAGAAATACCAGCTGCCATAGAAAGATGGAATTGCGTCATTTTGGCCCCTGGAAGAGATGCAGGGCAGGTGTGACTGGTGCCTGTGCTAGCGCACCCTTGTCAGGCAACTTATTCCGGCACTTGGCTCCTGCACGGGGCGCCATGTGTGGATCACCTGTATTTTTCTCCTGCAGCAACTGAATATCGGTGGTATAGAAGGAGAAGCCAGCATTCTGCTGCTGCAGCAGGAAAATATAGGTAATCGGTCCTAGTAAATGCCATCCATCCTGTCCAGTGTTGCAGGGAGGCACCACAGGAGCATAAGTGGGGTTGCCATTACGATCCCTGATGCTACGCCCATGGATAATGGCTTTTTCAGTATTCAGCAATTTGGCAGTGTAAGGCCCCTTTCACACATCCGGACCGATCACGTCTGCCTGTCAGTTTTTTAGGCAGACCCTCCACTGCCCTCTATGGAGTGGCACATGTAAATGGACACATTTCAATTGACACCCACCGACATCCGAACCAATCCTATCCGCAAAAAATAAATAGATGGGTGATCTGTTCCTCATCCATCTGGTGGATCAGATGACAGTTGGATGTAAATAAGTAGGCAGTCCCTTTATATCCGACTGCCCATAGAGGAAAGCAGGCTGTGTCTGTGTCCGCTCTGCATAGGCGGAGTGGACACAGACCTGTCATTTGACTACTCAGCAGAGATCAGCGTAGAGATCCATCCACCCGCCCATGTGAAAGAGATAATGCAACAAGGGCAGCTGATACAATAGACAGAGGGATTAGGCAGGAAAGTGGGAAAATCCCAGGCCATAGCTATTGAGTCAGTTGTCTGTCCCCTCCCCCCCATGCTCCTCTGGTCCCCCCATGCTCCTCTGGTCCCCCCCTGTTCCTCTGGCCCCCCCCCCCCGTTCTCCTTTTGTCCCTCCCTGTTCTTCTGGCTTTCCCTGTTCCCCTCTTGCTCCCCTGGTCCCCCCTAAACTCCTCTGGTTCCCCCGTACTTCTCTGGCCCCCCCTTTCACCCCCCTGTGCTCCTCTGGTCACTCCATGCTCCTCTGCCCCCCCCCCGTGCTTCTCTGGTCCCTCCCTGTTCCTCTGGTCGCCTGTGTTCTCTGGTCCCCCCTGTGCTCCTCTGGTCCCTCCCATGCTCCTCTGGTCCCCCCCGTGCTCCTCTG
>BLSH010502800.1:901816-933518 GCA_018402905.1 Glandirana rugosa
CTCCTCTGGTCCCCCCCGTGCTCTGCTCCTCTGGTCACCTGTGGTCCTCTGTTCCCCCTGTGCTCCTCTGGTCCCCTCCCCTCCTCTGGTACCCCCCGCAGCGCTCACCTCCTCTCCCTGGCTAGTTGTGCAGTGCAGGCTGAATAAAGACATGATCCTCAGCACAGAGAAGCTCATGATACCATCGGGAAGACAGCCACACACAGTTATAACATAACCTTCTTCTCAGTGCCGGGACAAAGTCATCCAGCACCTAGGGTGAAGATGGTGCACAGAGCAAAGGGCTCATTCGCGCCTTTGGAGAAATGATGAGGTATGCTTGGTTTTGCACAGAACTTATAGGGCAGTCCATTAATTTCAATGGGCTACCCTACGCGTGAAGAATGCACAAAATGATCTTTATAAAAATCACACTGCACTAAAACACATGGTACTTTGTTCTCATGCATTTTGTTGCAGGTGAATGAGCGCAAAAGCAAGGTGTGTGTTGTGCAATTAAGACTTAACATCGCCAATCCACCCCTGTAAAGGAGCTGTGTGTGTTTGTGCATTGCTGGAATGCACGCAATTTTGCACACATTCCTGCAATGCACAAATGTTTACCTAGAGAAGAGGGAATGAATTCAAATTCAAAGAGGTCTGGTTCCTAAAAGTTCCAAATCTGCCTCTAATAAAACATTAAAGTAGACCAATCACATCCACATTTCAAATAAAAGAAAATAAAACCATTTAATATAAAACGGTTGATTTACTAAAACTGGAGAGTGCAAAATCTGGTGCAACTGTGCATGGTAATCAGCTTCTAAAGTCAGCTTGTTCGATTAAGCTTTGACAGTAAAACCTGAAAGCTGAATGGTTTCTATACAGAGCTGCACCAGATTTTGCACTCTCTAGCTTTAGTAAATCAACCCCAAAGTGTCCTCATCAAAGTCCCCCTTTACATCAGGTATCCCAATCAGAGTCCCCCTTTACATCAGGTGCCCCCCTTTACAGCAGGTGTCCCAATCAAAGTCCCCCTTTACATAAGATGTCCGCATCAGCGTCCCCCTTTACATCAGGTGTTCCCATCAGAGTCCCCTTTTACATCAGATGTCCCCTTTAAATCAAGTATCCCCATCAGAGTGCCCCTGTACATCAGGTATCCCCATCAGAGTCCCCCTTTACATCAGATGTCCCCATCGGAGTCCCCCTTTTACATTAGATGTCCCCATCAGTGTTCCCCTTTACATCAGGTTTCTCCATCAGAGTTCCCCTTCTCATCAGGAGCCCCATCAGAGCCCCCCTTTAGATCAGGTGTCCTCATCAGAGTCCCCCTTTACATCAGGTGTCCCCATCAGAGTCCTCATCACAGTGCCCCTTACACAATGTGTCCCCATCACAGTGGTCCCATCAGAGTGCCCCCTTACATAATGTGTCACCATCACAGTGCCCCCTTACACAATGTGTCCCCATCACAGTGTCCCTATCAGAGTGCCCCATCACAGTGCCCCCTTACACAATGTGTCCCCATCAGAGTGCCCCCTTACACAATGTGTCCCCATCACAGTGCCCCATCCATCAGTTGTCACCCCTCCCCATGTGTACTCACAGCTATCCTGAATGAAGGCATCTTCTCCTTCCTCTCCCTAGTTATATAATAAGTGACATGACAAGGGGAGAGCGGATGGAAAGTCTGGCAGCTGTCTATCTCCCCCTGCAGGCTGGGGGGAGGAGAAAGTCTAATCACAGTGTCCCCATCAGAATGCCCCCTCTTACACAATTTGTCCCCATCACAGGGAGGCTCCAACAATTGTTGTAAGCTGCTCCTTATGACAGGAGTGAAATTGCAATCACTCCTGTCAGTGAGAAGAGGAACCAGGAGTCTGCCCCCCTTCAACACAGCGCCCAGGGCAGATGCCCGCTTGGCAACCATCTTTGTACCAGCCCTTCTTCCTCGGCACTCGTTCTCCTGGTCTTTTCTTCCCCTGCTCTCCATCTAGATTCCCCGCGGCAGCAAACAGGATGGAGAGTGGAGAAAGGAAAGACCAGGAGAACAAGTGCTGAGGAAGAAATGTTATAGCAGTGTGTGGCTGTCTTCCCGATCATATGATGAACTTCTACGTCTTGTGGATCATGTCTTTATTCAGCCCGCACTGCACAACTAGCCAGGGAGAGGAGGTGAGCGCTGCAGGGAGTACCAGAGGGGGGGGGGGCAAAGGAGCGGAGGGGGGAATCAGCTGAAGTTTGTGCAGGAACAGGAGTGGCAGCTTGGTCGGCTTTTACATGTAAGTACTGATCCCTGTATTTTCCTCCTGCAGCAGCTGAATGCAAGCGGGACGTAGAGGAGAAGCTGCCGTTCAGCTGCTGCAGGAGGATCAGTACCAGCTGCAGCGCCCCTCTCAATGCCACGCCCGGGGCAGCTCCCCCCTGCCCCCCCTAGTTTCAGCCCTGATCTCTTGTACTGTGTCTGCAGTCTCTGATCATCTCTTGTACCATGTCCACAACATTCTTACCATCTTTTTCACCATGTCTGCAGTCTCTGACCATCTCTTGTATTATATCCACAGTCTCTAGCAATCTCTTGCATCATGTCATTAGTTTTTTGCTATATCCTGTTGTGTGTCTGCTGTCTCTGACACTGACTATTCATTACATTTTATGAGTAGTACTTTAGTAATGTTGAGGGCCACACTTAAGCCCACAATATAAAGAAAGTTGATCACCAATGATCTAGATATTCAAGGGATAGTTTATTTGAGTTTCTTTTGCATATATCTCTTACCTCTGCAAACAGGCATTGTGCTGTTCCATCTCTTTCCATTGCAATAGATTAATGAAGAACCAAATAGCTTGTAGCCTTTGTTGCATATGAAAGTAATGACAGCATTGTTGTGACTGGTTTGAAGACTGCCATGTAAAATACCAGTAGGCAAATGGCATCCACTTGCTGGAAAAGAAAAGGGGTGCAAGAGAAACAGGTGATTTAGAGGCAAGTTTCATTTTGCTATGATTAAAGCAGCATTTGCTGATAATCATGACCTAAACTGCTGCCAGATATGAGAGGTAATGGAGAAGGAATGCACTAATATCACAGTACTAAATTTCTAGGGGTTAGGTCCCCTTTCCTTATACTACTGTATATTTCTGTCACTGCCCCTACACAACAGTATGATAGCTTTGAGAAGTAGCATTACATAATTTTTAGTTTGTAGTGGGGTAGTTGACTTCTCTGCTCCTGAGGGGAGTTCCAGGCACTGATTATACAATCTCTCAAGTGCTGGTACATGTATTGTAGATTAGGCCTTTTGATCAGTCGGTGCAGATGTCAGCTAGCAGGTTGGCCCTAAAACACACTTTCAACTACGCCACAGGATTTTCTTCTTCACACCCCTGTGAGCTTACAGGCATTATGAGGCTAAAGGGGGTAATGAAAAATACAGCTTCGGGGCAAGGCACATAGCAGGGCTAGATGTACTGCAGAGAGGAGATATTCTGCAGGACAGAGCTACACTGCTAGGGAGAGAAGTGATAGTGGGGCAGATGGGACACTTATCTATAAAGCTCTTTATGACCAAGTACACCGTGGTGGTGATCTACTGTAAATAGTTGTATGGCACTTGAATAAATACTCCAAAACTTGGTACGTGTCACGTACCTGGTGCAAGAGTCTGGCTTATGCAGCAAGCAACCTCCCTTACGACCCTGACTCGGGAACCCCTGGTAGAGTAGACAGGTGGCTCTGGAGTGCAGGATGGCACGAGGGTGTAGTCCTTAGTTACGGGTTTTAGCAGGGATACGTGAAACACCGGGTATTCGGAGAGAAGGAAGAAGACTCAGCTCATACGCCACCCTGTTGATCTTTTTCTTGACCGTGAAGGGGCCAATGAACTCTGGTCCCAGCTTCTTTGAGGGGCAGTATAGTCTCAAATTTTTGGTGGCTAAACAAGCCTGATCGCCCGGCTGCAAGTCCAGCTCCCCTCGGCTCCCTTTGTCGAAGGCTCGCTTGCTAGATTCCTGCGACCGGAATAGTGTCTCCCGCAGGAGCTTGTTGTTTTCCACCAGAAAGGCTGCCATGTCCTCAACAGCAGGCACTGTGCTTTCTGGGATCAGATCAGGCAAGAAGGCGGTTCGCCCAGAATGGTGACTGATTGGTGGCTGAATGAACAGAGTTATTGTAGGCGAACTCGGCTACCAGCAGCAGAGAGGCCCAGTCGTCCTGAGAGAACGAAGAATAGCACCTGAGATACTGCTCCAACGTCTGGTTCGTTCTCTCCATCTGGCCATTGGTCTGGGGATGATACGCAGAGGAGAATGCCAACTCAATTCCCAAGAGAGAGCAGAAAGTCTTCCAGACCCGATACACTATTGGACTCCTCGATCCGATACAATATTGGCCGGGACTCCGTGGAGGCGGACAATCTCCCTGATGAAGGCTTCTGCGGTTTGTGTAGCCGTGGGGGTGCCCTTCATGGGGATGAAATGTGCCATCTTAGTGAGACGGTCTACTACCACAAAGATGGTGGAGAACCCTGCAGATGGGGGAAGTTCAACGATGAAATCCACATGTGACCATGGCCTTTATCAACCCCCCAAGCCTTGGCCCTGTCGCCCTTGTTGCAGGCACAGGTGGGGCAGGCCTTGACGTATTCCTTACAGTCTTTGTCCACCAGGGGCCACCAGAAAGAGCGTTCTAGAAGTTCTGCCGTCTTACGGCTCCCAAAGTGTCCTGCTAATTTGCTGTCATGGCATAGTTCCAGGACTGGCAGGTGCTGGTCGTCAGGGACAAAAACTCTAGCACCGAGCCACCACAATCCGTCATGCTGGGTCAGCCTGGGGTCCTTAGGACTGGAGGACCTAGCAAGGGACCATCTGATTTGAGAGAGAAGATTCTCCTGGGTTAACAAGAAACTCCGGGATGGGAGGATAGTGCCTGGTGTAGGGGTCTCCCCTGTCTTGTAAAACATTCTGGAGAGAGCGTCCAGTTTCACATTTTTCGACCCGGGCCTGTGTGTAATATGGAGCTGGAATCTTGAAAAGAAGAGGGCCCAGCGGGCCTGACGGGGTTTCAGTCTCTCATCGGTGCGTAGGTATTCACAAGAACCGGGTGCGTGGCTCCCTCCAGCAGGTACCACCATTCCTGCAGGGCGGCTTTGATAGCCAGCAATTCTCTGTCTCCCACATCATAGTTCCGCTCAGGGGGAGTCAGCTTCTGAGAGAAGAAGGCAATTGGGTGAAGAGTGGCTTTAGACCCCTGCCTCTGAAAGAGTACCGCTCCCACCGCTGTTTCAGATGCGTCCACTTCCAGGATATAAGATAGGGTAGGATCCGGATGCTTTAGGACGGGTGCTGAAGTGAAGAGGCGCTTAAGTTGTTGGAATGCCTCCTGGGCTTCGGGGGTCCACAGAAAGCGTGTATTCTGTTTAGTAAGCTGGGTGATGGGGGCAATGACAGCAGAGAACCCCTTTATAAACTTTCTGTAGAAATTGGCAGAGCCAATGAAGCGTTGTACCACCTATCTATCAGTAGGTGCTGGCCATTCCACAATAGAGGAGACCTTCTGGGGGTCCATGGTGATACAAGACACAGAGAGGATGAACCCCAGAAAGGAAATACAAGAGCACTTGAATGCGCACTTCTTGGCCTTAGCGTAAAGTCCATGCTGGCGCAGACTGCTCAGCACGCTTTTCACATGGTGACGGTGCTCTTCCAGGGACAAGGAGAATATAAGAATGTCGTCCAGGTATACCACTATGAACAGGTCAAGGAAGTCCCGGAAAATGTCATTGGCCAGATGTTGGAAGGTGGCCGGGGCGTTGCACAGCCCAAACGGCATAACCAGGTATCCGTAGTGGCCAAATCGTGTTCTGAAGGCCGTCTTCCACTCATCCCCCTCTCTGATACGGATGAGGTTGTAGGCCCCTCTCAAGTCCAACTTAGAGAAGATCGTGGCAGAATAACTCCGGGACTAGGGGCAAGGGATAGCGGTTCTTAACCGTGATCTTATTGAGGTCCCGGTAATCGATACAGGGTCTTAAAGATCCTGGCACCAGCAGGAGAAGTAGAGGGTCTGATGAACCCTTTCTTCAGGTTGTCATCTAGGTATGCCTTGAGGGCTGAGAGCTCCAATTCAGAAAGAGGGTAAATTCGGCCGAACGGCACCTCCGCCCCTGGTAGCAATTCGATAGGGCAATCATATGGCCGGTGTGGCGGCAGGGTATCTGCTCCCTTCCTGCTAAAAACATTCAGGAATTCATGGTATTCCGTGGGGACTGCCTGATGGGTTTCCGTATCGGGATCAGGATCCGAGCAAGGCATCGTGAGGGCAAGATCCCGAGGCTGTGGGAAGCAGTGGTGACGGCAGTAAGAAGATGTGAATTGCACATAACCAGTGACCCAGTCGATTTGTGGGCAGTGTGCCCGGAGCCAAGGGAGCCTCAGGATGACGGGGAAGAGAGGGGACACAATGGCGTCCAGTACAAGTAGCTCCGAGTGACCCTCTGATGTGCGGGCAGGAATAGGGACAGTCTCCTGGGTCACGGTGCCCGATTTAATGGTGGACCCGTCGGCCAGAGGATGGTCATCTGGTGGGCTTTGGGTCTCAGGGGAACCTGGTGCTGGGCTGCGAAGTTCAGGTCCACGAAGCAACTGCAGGCCCCAGAGTCTATAATCGCCCGGACTGGTATGTCCCACCGGGCAGCTGCAGAGAGACAGAAAGTCCCAGATGGGTCTTGTGACTGGGCAAAGACAGGATCTCTCCCTTAACGGGGTAGGGACGCCGAACCCGCTTGGCTGGGCAGGAACGCACCATGTGTCCGGGAGCCCCACAGTAAAAGCACAGTTCATGGTTCCTGCGACTTAGTCTCTCCTCTGGGGTGAGGACCGGGCGCAGGGAGGTGATCAGCCGTTCAGAGCTACGTTCCCGTAAACGACGGTCCATCTGGATAGCCAGATCAATCAGAGCATCCAAAGTCAGGGGAACATCGACACAAGCTAACTCGTTGAGTGGCTCGGACAGGCCCAACCGGAACTGGAAGCAAAGGGCAGCAGAGTTCCAGGCAGTGTCAGCACTTCAGCGCCGGAATTCGGCCACATAATCCTCCGCCGTGTGGCGGCCCTGCTGTAGCGCATGGAACGCGGCTTCTGCCGTGGCGGTTTGGTGCGGGTCCTCATATAGATGCGCCATGGCCCGGAAAAAACGTGCAAGAGTGGTGGTGACAGGGCTCTTCTGTTCAAGTAGCCGATGAGCCCAGGTTTGGGGCTCATTCCGGAGAAGTGAGGTGACCACTCCCACTTTGGTGGCTTCTTGGGAGAAGGTGCGGGGTTGCAAGGAGAAGTAAAGTTTACATGTGATGCGGAACGCCTGGAATTTCTTACGGTCCCCAGCGAACCGTTCAGGTAGCGGTACCTTGGACTACGTAGGCAGAGTGATGAAGGGGTGGTCGAGAGGCAGGTCGGACCCAAGTGTGAGGGGTGCAGCGAGCTCCAGAATGCGACCTTCCAGCCGCACGTAATCATCTTGAAGGGCCTTCACCGCCCGAGTAAGGCTGGCCAGATTTATGCAAAGTTCATTCATTGGGGAGGGCCCCTGCGCAGACTCTGACATGGCTTTCTGATACTGTCACGTACCTGGTGGAAGAGTCTGGCTTATGCAGCGGGCAACCTCCCTTACGACCCTGACTCGGGAACCCCTGGTAGAGTAGACAGGTGGCTCGGGAGTGCAGGATGGCATGAGGGTCGGACTGGGTCACTGGTGCTGATAGGAAGTCCGTTGGTGCACTCGTGCACTAGTAGCGTGGTAGTACAGGCTGGGTCGTGAGCCGGGCTGGCGGTGCGGTACAAGAGGAGCAGGCAGGTGGGTAGTCGGGTCCAAGCAGGGTCGTCAACAGACGGGCAGCAAAGGTATCAGAGGATCAGGCAGGAGAGTGGTCGTAGGCAAGCCAGGGGTCGGTGCAGGCGGAAATCAACAAGGTCAGGCAGGCCGGGTCACAGGAACAGGTAGTCAGGTACAGATAGCTCAGGAAACACACACTAAATGCTGTAGATCAGACAGCACTTGCTGCAGGGCGTGTACAGTTGAAATAGAGCCATTTCGCGCAGTTTCCTCCCCGCGCACGGGCGCGTGAAGGCGCAAATATCGCTAGAAAGAGCAGAAATTGCAGGATTTTCTCCTAACAGTACAGACTTTGTACCAATCTTTTCAATGCTTCAGATATTTATGATGTTTATCTAGACAATGTAGTAATGCAATATTGCTGTCTCCAATGGTGCATCAATTTTTTAAGATACAGGTAGCTATTAATCTAAACTTTAGCGATAGCTGTGCTATGGAGTTACATTGTGTGTGCTCTAATATTGATGACTGCACTATGGAGTGCTCTTTAATACTGATGATGTTACGATGCTTGCACCATGTCCCCAAGGAGCAGAGGCTCAGGGAGGATTGAGTGAACTCGACAGATGAGGTCACTAGAACCTTCCACTTCTTTCTAGAACCCTGGGGAAGGTTTTCAGAGAGCTGGGAGATGGGTGGAGCCATCTGGAGTGTTCTAGGGAGCCCTGGCCAATCCCCAGGCAGGATTGTCAGGGGGCAGGCCTATTTAAATACTCTGACTCAGCCCAATCTGGGTAGAGAAGTGTCGGGTAGAAGTCTGGAGATGTAGCAGGGAGGGTAGGGGGAGGGTGACCTTGGGGCTTGGCGGTTCGGGTGTAGCCAGGAAGGTGGTGATTCCTGGAGTCAAACAGGGCAACAGGAGAACAGCGGAGGTGCTACACAGTGAGAAACTTTAAAGAGATCCACCAGTGAAGATTTACTAAGTTCAGTGCTGGAGAGAGAACAGTAGGAGAAACGGTAAGCAAGTGCTGGAGAGTTGTGAGGAGTAACAGTCTGCAGAGGAACGGTCTGTAGGGAAGTGCGAGGAGTGTATATGGACTTCATGTAATATAATTCTTTGGGCATCCCACTGTCATCCCTTATCCCCATCCAAGTTATTTCCCCTAAATAAAACAACAAAACCAAGAGCCGGCCTGGTCAGTGTCAACGGATGTGTGAAATATGGTGTGATTGAGGGCAGCTATAAGGTGAACCATTACTACCAGCACCTCTCAAGGGAGCACATGGCTACATGTGGGGGTTCGTTTTCCGGGATTACCTGTAAGGCTGCCAGTCGCCTCCCATAGCAACCGCAAGAGAACTGAGCCATGGGAATGTATGAGCTGTTTTATTGTCAATGTGGATCTAACTGGAATAAGGACTCTGTGCTCTGCTCATGAACAGTGCTAAATAAGTGTGTCGTTGTCAATAGTAATCAGTGGGAGCCACCAACAGTACTGCGGCCTGCTACTCAGCCACTCCAAAACAGCGCTGGGGACAGACACTTATAAAATACTAATCCTGCAATTCAGTGACTTGTACCATGTGTCATTTTCCGTGGAAACCACGGCAGGCGAACCCGCCCATGGATTACAAATATGTCCTGCTCCATGTTACGGCCGGACATTCCCACCAGATTACAAATATGTCCAGCATTCTACTAAAGCTGGGCATTACAAGTACTTTGCAAATGACTGCTCCAGTTCCAGCAAACAGTAAAGTATGCCTGAGACTGTTCTGGTTGCTAAGGGGAGAGACAGCGTGAATACTACCATTCATTGTTGCCACAGGCCATTACTGTCAGAGTCAACAAGTCTGGAAAAGGCCTGCTAGCGTCAGAGTGTCTGTAAAGTTTCGTCCTTCACACAAGGGGTTACAGCATCGTGACACACAGCACGCCTGCTTATCAGGACATTTGGCGCCAACTCATCTGGTAACGTTGGGGCAGTGCCACGCCCTGGAAGAAACTGCGCGCCTGCATCTAGCATCAGTCACCACGAGGAGAGAGATGGCGGAAGGTGGGAGACTTGTAGCAGCGCTGACCTGGCTGTCGAACCGGCCAGAACAGACCCTGCCATGTGGGGGAATCACCCTGGCAGTCATAGATAGGATGGAGCGGCTGTGCCTCATCTGCCCAGACTGCCGGATGCTCACCGTCAGTGGCTGGGCCTGGTGTTATCATTGTGACGCTTCACTCACCCGCAGGTATCTACAGAGCAGGAGCCACAATATTACTCTGTGGACCTGCAATCAGGGCTTTGCTGGATGAAGCCTGATGACATCGCCTCAAGGTGGATTGGAGTTGCGGTCTAACGACTCCCCCTCAAAAATCAAGGACGAAGGGAAAGGGAAGACTGTAGTGGCCTACAGTCTGATCGGGGACTCGTAAACCGTAAGTGCCGTGTTGCGGGAGCCCGGGGTCCCTGAAATCTCAGTGGTTGAGGGGGAGGTGGCCCCTGTTGAGGAGGATGTGGAGCAGAGGGCCATAGACTGGGGGTCACCCAGACTGTTAGTGGAATTTTGTTTCCTTGAGCACCTGGCAGAATGGTCGTCTCATAGTGAGGGGTCAGGTGAGGATGAGGGGTCAGGTGAGGATGAGGTTTGTCCCCCCCCCCCCCATTTTTGATTCTGGGATGCCCATGCTCTTGGGCCCAAGAGCTATTTTTTGTAAATTTTTCAGCTGGGGACCAGCTGAGTTTGGGGGGGGGGGGGTTGGGGTGAGTGTAGTGCCCCCATAGTATAGGTGTGTTTTTCTAGCAGGGTTTGCTAGGTGAGGTAAAATTTTGTCAGGCCTGAGTGTAAAAACAGGCCTGAATGTTTTGATCTGGGCCGGGAGGAGAGGCTCAGGGAGGATTGAGTGGACTTGACAGATGAGGTCACCAGAACTTCCCACTTCTTTCTAGAAACCTGGGGAAGGTTTCTGGTCAGAGAGCTGGGAGATGGGTGGAGCCATCCGGAGTGTTCTAAAGAGTACTGGTCAATCCCCAGACAGGATTGGTAGGGGGCAGGCCTCCTTAAATACTCTGAGTCAGTCCAATCTGGGTAGAGTAGTGTTGGGTGGAAGTCTGGAGATGTAGCAGAGATGCTGTAGATGCCCCTACCCGGGAGGTCGCCCCAGTCTGGGGAGGATAACCTTGGGGCCTGGAGGTTCGGGTGCAGCTAGGAAGGTGTTGATTCCTGGAGTCGCACAGGGGAACAGGAGACCAGCAGAGGTGCTACACAGTGAGAAACTTTAGATATCCACTGGTTCGGTGAGTGACGGTCCCTGGGAACTGCAAGAGTAAGTGCTGGAGCTGGCTGGGAGAGGAATAGTGGACAGTCTGTGGGAGCCAGTTCAGGGAAAGGAGAGCCACTGAGGAAAAGCAGGTCAGTGGGACCTGGAAGAGAGATGGGCTGGGAGTTGTAGTCCATCAAAGGCCCGACTAGCACTCAAGTACTTTTTGCTACACATTCAGGGGACCGTGATCGCTGGCCTGTAATGGGTTTTACGGAGGCTCAGCTGAGAGTAGGCCTTGCCATGTGCTAGCTGCAGTGAAGAGAAAGGAACAGAGAAGCTTGATAAATTTCCTTTCAAGCTGGAAACCAAGTGTAGTGCTGGAGAGAAGTAATGGAGTGAAGATTTACTAAGTTCAGTGCTGGAGAGAGAACAGTAGGAGAAACGGTAAGCAAGTTGAGTGTTGGAGAGTTGTGAGGAGTAACAGTCTGCAGAGGGACGGTCTGCAGGGAAGTGCGCATATACAGGACTGTATATGGACTTCATGTAATATAATTCTTTGGGCATCCCACAGTCATCCCTTATCCCCATCCAAGTTATTTCCCCTAAATAAAACAACAAATACAAGAGCCGGCCTGGTCAGTGTTTACAGATGTGTGAAATATGGTGTGATTGAGGGCAGCTGTAAGGTGAACCACTGCTACCAGTCACACTCAAGGGAACACTTGGCTATACACCACAAGCTCATTTATACTGATGGCAGAGAACTATGGAGCTTATACTATGTGCTCTCTAATTCAAAGACTGTAACTCACCTACACAAACAGGTACAGGCTTCCTCCACTTTCCTCTGATACAGCTGTTACTGACATGTCCAAGTAATCTAAGCCCATGATTACATGTAAAAGTGGCGTATATTCCTCCGTAACGAAAGAAGGTTGTTCCATTTTCTAGCTGTCCTAGTCCAGGACACAGAGCTTCAGAGAGGCCTGCAAAAATATAGATACATATTTTTTCAGCATTTATGTACACAGAGCATAGATTATTGCACATCAGTCCTTGCCCACCTAAAGAGCTCTCATTCTAATATCATGACCATACATACAAAGGGATAACATACAAACCCAATGCACTATTTACCCTGATGGAACTCAAGCCCAAGGCTCAGAGCTGCACAAGGTCATTTTCAACATGCTCCCCGTGGATATTGTGCAAATACTTATTTTCCAGTCTGGTATAATGCAGGTATTCACAAAAACACTTCTAACAAGTAATGTGCAGTAACATTGCTGTTTTGTTTTAATCAACATATTAAAGAGGGACTAAACTTTGTAATCTGTGCCAACAAAATGGCAGAAAGGGGGCAAATGACTAGCCACCAGCATGTGGGATACTTGCACCTGATATTTTCACCATCACTGAATTATCATTCTGTATTCTGTACAGTGTCTCTGTGTGGAGGTGGATATCTATGAGGAGGAATAGTTTTGCATCCTCATGTTAGAGCCTCCAGCAAGAAGAACCGTGAGCGGCATAGTATTGACATGGCCAATGCTTATGCCAGATCTCCTGAGATTAGCAGTTAGATCTCCTTAGATCTCACACTGCAGGTATACAGCTATGAAATACCTAGTCAAACTCACATATCATGATGTACACTGCTATTTTTAGAAGGAATTCCAGACAAAAGGTATATTTTTTAGGGTACTGCTTAGGTACAATTAACATTTCTAAATTGTCCCTATAACATATCAAATCTTTGTTTTATTAGTTAAGGTCCTCTTTAGTATCTAATATTAGGAATATATTTCGACCAGCATTTGGGTCAGAAGCAAGGTCAGCCGGCCAGCCATGCAGAGAAATAATTTAAATTGCTTCAATCTCTAGGCATAAAGCATGTGTTCTGTTCTATGTAGTCCTTTGTATAAGCTGACGTGTTGTATAGTCTATTTAGATATAGTCAATACGGAGAGACAACAGTGCCTTCACGTTTTGAGTCATGATTGTCATTTTTACCTTAAAATTATTTTTATATAATTCCCACAGTTTAAGTGATTACTGTCCCATACTTTCAGGATGATATTTGATCTATCTATCCATCTAGCTATCTTACTATCTATCCATCTATCTATCTATCTATCTATCCATCCATCCATCCATCCATCCATCCATCCATCCATCCATCCATCCATCCATCCATCCATCTATCTATCTATCTATCTATCTATCTATCTATCTATCTATCTATCTATCTATCTATCTATCTATCTATCTATCTATCTATCTATCTATCTTCTGCATCTGGGAAACTTTCAGGATGATATTTTATCTATCTATCTATCTATCTATCTATCTATCTATCTATCTATCTATCTATCTATCTATCTATCTATCTATCTTCTGCATCTGGGAAACAAGTAGAGCTGCTAAATAAAATTCATAGTGATTAGAGACTTACTAAAGTTTCTCCTGACCAGCAAATTTGAGGTGTGATGTACATTAAGCTGAACACATTGGCATGTATAATTTTGTCAATTCTTTGAATACTATAGTTTCCTTAAATTTTATTGGCTACAAATACACAAAAATAGCAGGAAGGCTTAAGTTAATAACAAATATTGGCATTAGCAATGTTCTGTTCTGAAAATATCTGAATGTCAATGCAGAGTCATTCTTTTAGTTTCTGCTTTTAGGCTGAAAATGAATGGTTATCTGGAAAAAAAACTCTGTTGACTTTAAAAAGCTATTTAATACACCAAGTATGACATATGTTCTAATAGGCGTGAATATTGCATTGATCATATGGTAAATATTACTTGGGATACAAGTAGGGCTGAGGAATTCAATTCATAATGATTAGAAACTCCCTAAAGTTTCTCCAGACCAGCAAATTTGTGCTTGCATCTAAATCTCAGTTGGCAAGCTTTGTACTTTTTAAAAAAATTCCCCTCAGCTGTCCATATTGTCTCAATGTAATAGAGGTTCACTTGCCCAAGCGGTTTTAGTACTTGACCCTTTAGAAGTCCATTTTTCCTGTTATAAAAGGAACAAACCAAAAAAAAAAGAAACTTACTGAACATCACCATGAAGACATTTATAGACAGAAATAAGTGAGGTATCTCCAGTGAATATTTGGCATCCATTGTTGTAGTTGACCAGAGATGTCTTGTGACTTTCAGTATAGGCTATAGATGTGTCATTGCTGAGAAGAGCTGTGTCCTATGCTAAACAGATCCAATTGTATTTAGAACAACTTCATAGCACGAGACAGGTCGCCTGCTGCTGCTACCCTTTGTTTTGAAGTAAAATTGCTCTTTCTTAATCACAGGTTTGAATTTGAACTGACAAGGATAAATGTGGAGCTGCCTAGCATGTTCTACATAACTTGGATAAATAGCTGTAACCTTCCCCCACCGGTCACAGCCTGGTAATAAACTGGAGCACACCTAAGGGCATGAGTTCATATACAAACAAGTATTCAGGTTTAGAATCTCTAGCTTTATTCTAGACATGCTCTTTTATGAGCAGAAACATTTAAAGTAGAACCCTGCTAGGTAAAATGTACCCCTATATTAACCAGACATAGCATACAGCTTCACTACGGGTGGAAGGAAAGAATATTGCTTAATTCCCCCATTAACAAAGTCAGTGTTTATGGGTTAATCCCTTCCGCATCGCTATTGTGTCCTGCTAGCGGGGAGCCTTCCCTGCCTGCAGAACACAATGATCATTGCCACCGGCAGTGATTGCATGCCAAAAATGCAACAGGTTTTTTTTTTGTTTGTTTTTGAAGCCCGTGGTGGTGTGAAACACACCTCAAAGCTTACCCGGTGCATAAAAAAGTGCACAACACAAAAGTGAAGACACAAAAAGTGCACATGGATGTACACATGGCCCCCTCCGAAGAGGAAGGGCCTTAACCCTGGTCCCCCGGGGCATGAAGCTCCTGACAGGGATTGGAGTATCATGCACCAAGGATTGCTTAGCCAGGTTGGTTGTACTGAAGTTGATCCGTTCGGCTTCAGTAAAACCAGCCAGCCCATAGATACAGTAGATTAAATGTTAGACAGTCCTTGCTGAACTGGGTGAGATTCGATCCATCTCTGATTGACTTTAGACAGACTTGGACAGTACAGTGGTTAGAACTTCTTCTTTACACGGGGGTACCTGGTTTTAATTCTGATCAGGATACTGTATGTATGAAGTTCACAGTACGGAGTTCTTCCTGTGTATGGACTTCTTCCATCAGTCCCCAGACATTCTGGTTAACCTGTAAAATCATAAAAAAAGTGCAGCGCAAATATTCAGCGCAGATTTGAGAGAGCTCAAAATGATGGAAACTAAAATAAATGCAAGTTGAACACTTAAAAGGACAATTCATAAAACCTTTGCAAAATGTAAAATCATAAAATAGCGTAGAGCAAATAGTCCATCAGAATACATCAATAATTGTTGCATCAAGACAAAAGAGCCCCAAGGAGCAGTGATTGACTCCTTGGGACTCTTTTGTCTTGATGCAACAATTATTGATGTATTATCTGATGGACTATTTGCGCTGCACTATTTTATGATTTTACATTTTGCAAAGGTTTTATGAATTGCCTTTTTGAGTGTTCAACTTGCAATTATTTTAGTTTCCATCGTTTTGAACTCTCTCAAATCTGCACTGAATATTTCATTGTTATTTATTCTGGTTAACTTGCTCCTGTCAAAGTTGGCTCTAGTATGTATACATGTGAGATAGAGACCTTAGATTGTAAGCTCTTTGAGACCAGAGACTGAATTGACTATACCGTATGTAAAGCACTGCGTAAATTGTTAGCACAATATAAATACCGGTAATAAGTACAATTCTGAATAGGTCTAAAAAGCTCTACCATAGGACACAATAGAACATTTTCCATGCTGTGGGTATGAAAAATATAACCATTACAACAACCCTTTCAGCAACCATGTAAAGATCAGTCAAGGCCATTGTAGCTTATTTAGAAAAGCAAGCAAGGAATAAAGCATACATGATACCTTACTATCCAATAAGTGACTCCCAGGGACAAAAATACTTAAACATAATGAACTGTATATAATATAGACAGCAGTACCAGCCATGCATTTAATATAGACACTTTAATGGTTATAAAACTGTAAATGTTCTAGTAGGTTCACACAATATATTCATATTAGTAATCACAACTGAAAGGTTTCAAGACCCTCCCTAAAAGAAATACATGACTAATTTCCTTACATTCCATAAATCAAATACAAATAAGACATGGTGGATTCCATTACTGAGGAATTTCCTCTAATCAGTAATCAAGATGGCAACAAATCTCAGAATGATAGCGCTGATCTAAGACAGCCAGGGATAGAAAGTTTCTTCTTTCTGATGAGCTTCGAACAAATGAAAGAAATGGGTGTACTTTAATGTACTTTGGTGTAATTAAGATCTGATTAAAAGACCATTTAGGAAAAACGAAGCTTGGAAATGTGTGTTCAGATTGGTTTCCAAATTAGTTACTGTGCTCTCTCTTGTTAATTGTGCTCTACACTTACTTTATTTGAAATTATTCTTAAAAAATATCCCTAAAGTTTGCATCCATAAAAAAAAGAAAATAAAAAAGACTGGTCACCAGCATTGCCAGTGGTCTCCCAGCAAACTGATCTTTTACCATTGCAGATGTAGCACCCTCCTAGTATAGGATGCTAGGTAAATTTTGTCTTTGAGTTGCTCTGTAATCAGAGGAGCAATTATAATTTGCCTTGGTCTGCTCACGGTTTCACAGTTTGGAAGTTTAATTGTTTCCCCTGCATCTAGGAGAAGCTTTCAAAACTTAGGGTCCAAAATTCAAATGACTGGCATTAATATTTACTATGTCCTGGCCAATCCCTGGGGGAAGTATGCCCAGAAGGTGGCATGGGAAGTAGTAAATAGCCCTAAGCCTTGAGGAGAGAATCTTTTTTCACAAGCAATGCAAAATGAAGAGGACCGCACTTCGGAATCCAAGGCAAAAAATGTTGATTTATTGTGGACCCATGATACAGTTAACAATCAGGCAGACAGAACATCAAGCTGTGAAAGGGTTAATGCGTTTCGCAGAACAGGGCATTTCCTAGATACTGATTAATGGAGCTGGAGTGGATGGACTGTTGGACTGTTTGTGTGACTGGCAGCCACTGTACTAAGAAGAACCTGTCTAATTCTGAGTGGCACCTTTGAGGGTAGTGCCACACTGACTCACCATGTGTTTCTGTGTGGAGAAAGCCATCGTGGCTTCTGAATCCTAATGTCAGAGCCTCAAGAACACCAATGAGCTGCACAATAGTGGCATTATTAAGTCTCACTCCCAATCTCATGAGACTAACAGCAAGAGTACCTTAAGCTGGTCAAACATGGAATTAAATTTGCAGGTTCAGCAGGGACTGGCTGAATTTAGTTCCATGTATGTGCAGGCTGGTTGCACACAAGTTGATCTTTAGACTCGATCGACTTGTGTACAACCAGCCTGTTTGTTTTTTCCTGAACGATTAGTGCCCCTGGCTATAGCTGGCAACAGTGATCAATGCGTTTGATTTACTAAAGGCGAATAGACTGTGCACTTGGCAAATTGCAATTGCCCTCTGCAAGAGCAGTTGCTCAAGAGCTTAATAAATGTGGAGAAGCTCTGCTGACTTCCATCACCCTTTCAGCATGCAATACCACAGTGGGAAGGATTGCCCCATCCACCACAAATGTGTGTATGAGGAAATCAGGTTGAATGAACGAAAAAAAATAATCAGTGTGTGGGCTGCCTTAGCGTAACAGTCCATAAATATAGCTATGAGGCTGTAGGCACAGGAGTGCCTAGGCAACCCTTACATAGAAAGAAGTGCTCTGCTATTTTTATAGGAGGCTCCAGACGAAAAGTAATTTTTTTAGAGCACTGCTTAGGCAAAGTAACATTTTAACATTTTTCCTATGAAATACATTTATTTTAAAATGTATGTTCTACTTTAAAGAATGTTTAATCCCAAGAAGAAAATGTAATATATTGCAGGTTACCGGTCCTCAAAGGTTGGTTGCATTAGTTGTCTTTTTACAGGATAAGAACATTTTCAGCAAATACAGAAAATGCCTGTTGACAAAAAAGAAGTGTCCCTGTCACTTCCTGTGAGCTGAACTAAAACTAGAAACAATCATATCTTCCTTACAAGATTTTTTTTATATACTACCAATTCCCCTCTCCCATGCAATGGAGATGGAGAGGAAGATCTTTTTGTAGTGCAAATCATGACAGCAGCCTGGGTGCCAACCATGGCTCCCTCCATAGATACAACGGAGAAGTGAATATATACATGAAGGGACAGGAAGTGTTTTTTCAGGATTAACACTAGAAAACAAAGGGGTAAAAGCCGGAAAAGAAAGAAAGAATACAAATGCATCAACATCTAAGGACTGCTAAGCTGCTGTATTTAAAATTTGATTTTTGGGGGGTTAGATACACTTTATAGTAAACCAGTGGCAAACATGGGTTGCCTTTAGTGAAAGCTGCATGTGAAGACAATAATTAGTATATCCAGTGATGTAGTCAGCTAAATATAATTACACATTTTATGTAACAGTTGAGCTTGGCTCCTCTGACCTCCTGAGCCTTTCTAGTGGTCCTTTAGTAGGGTGGGCAGCATTACCGAACAAAAGGGTGGTTCAGGAGGTGGTAGGGGACTCGGCAAAGCTCAACTTTTAGAAGAAATAAGGGTATCATACAAAGGAAATGTTATTCTTTGCTCCAAAAATGAATTCAGAACAGCATAGCTATAATCTTTTTTACCAAGATATGGAAAAGCCATGCATATCTTGCTGTAAGGCCTAAAGCTGGCCATACACTATGTGAATTTCAGCAAATTCATGATACACTGGCTGAGGCCCTGCCGCTACCTCTCTGCCCGACAGATAATTGCTGTTCAAACAGTGGTTGCATCCAGTCAGATGCAGCTGCTATTTGGGCATTCTGACAGCCGCTGTAACATATATTACATTTGTAGCTTTGTTTAGAAAGCATGTTGTATATTATTTTAAATTATATTCAAGAAAGATTAATAAAATATGAGTGTGAAGTATTTGTAAATAATTAGGCTAGAATCACACTTCACCTTCTCTAAGAAAGCATTGTATATATACAGTATATAGTAAGGATAAGTTGTATCTGAACGCCATCATTGATATCCATGTATGCTTTTCCTGTATATCATGCTGTATATCATGTACTTCTATCTGACAGAACATCTCCAACATGCCACAGAACCTTTGCAATTATCCATGTCAAAATATAACAACATATCAGAATCTTTACTTAGTTGGTCTGTATGGATAAAACCAGAAAAGGTTCATAAAGTTTACTCTTTCACTGCCTGTTGATCCATTGTCAGGAATGTTTTGCTTCTCCTCTGGAAGCCCACTCTGTATTGCATTGACTGTTGGCACCACGACTTTCTCCAAGAAGAACGCCGACTGTAAGGTTCAGAGGAACAACCACAATGTTCTTAATTGTGAGATCATTTCTTCACCATGGCCCATGAGGCATACTGAAAGCTTTCATCTTTTCTTGCTATCCTGCCTTTCGAATTTATGAACCACACGGAAAGCTTCCAAAAACTCATTAAAATCAATGCTACCATCTTTGTTGGAGTCTATGCTGTGGGCCAAGTCATCAATGGTCGAATCATCTATACTGATATGAAGATGAGAGCTAAAAAGTTTCCACGTTTGACGAAATTCCTCAATGGAAATAAGGCCTAAATAGGACATAAAAAACATTTTCATAAACATATGGGATATAAAGGGTGCATTAAGAAAAACACTTCACCTATCATGATTAATTAACTGACTAAATGCTTGGTTTATTTGAAGTTGTTCTAAAGGAATGAGGTTTTTTACCTTAATGCATTCTCTGCATTAAGGTAAAAATCTTCCATGATCAGCTCCCCCCAGCACTCTCCTTACTTACCTGGCTCCTCTTTCGATCCAACACTGTGCCCATTTGCAGCAGCGCTGTGTGTGTCTATGGACATACAAAACCTGGCTTTGGAGCAAGCCCAGATGAGTGCTCCCATAGCAAGTGGGGCACTCAGAGAGGAGGAGGAACAGAAAGCACTGGTAGGAGACCCAAGAAGAGGAGGTTTGGGGCCACTCTGTGTAATTCCATTGCACAGAGCAGGTAGGTATGACATGATTTTATTATTTTAAGAAAAAAATAATTATGTCTTTACAACCACTCTAAAGTCTCCCTGTTAGCACAGGGTAACTTGCATCCAAAAGCATACCTATAAAAGGGGAGGGAATATACTTAGCGCTCTGGTGACCCATATGTTGGAATGCCACCACTTTGTTTCTCCCTGAACACTGCATGTATTCTGTACTTACAGGTGTTTGGAATGTCTGCTCCCCTGTCCATGAGGGTCATATAAAAAAAAACATTTACATTCACTACACAGCCCTTTGTACCAATCAAGGGTTTCCCACTGAAAGAAATGAAAGAAAAAAGCACTTTGCCACTGCTAATAGTGCCAACTGCTAAGCATCTCTTGACCCGTGTTTTTTTTTTTTTAAATATCTTTTTATTAAGAATAAGATCATAAGTATACAACATACAACGCAGCCCGCTCCGAGAAGGTAAACAGAGTAGGAGTTTACAGTGGAATAAAGTGGCATAAAGGTACTAGGCAGCGAACAAAAAGTAAAAGGAAGAAAATTAAAATAAAAACAAAATATAACCCTCAGATACAAAGTGCTTGACGTGGCTCTCATTTAGACCTACATATTATATATGACTTAAGCATTTAGTCATAAACAGATGATTGTTGCTAGGTCATTCCCAGTCCCCCCAATTTCATCTTCTGTCCTAGAGCTTACACTTATCTTCAATTATCTATCATAGAAGCTGTGCCGGGAGCAGCCCACACTTTGTCATATTTCCTCGGGCACCCCCTATTTGCATACATATCTTTGTACAGTGGCACATTAGCATTAACCAGATGTTTCCAGAAGTCAAGAGAAGGGGGCGTCACCTTCTTCCAAGGCATAGTTATGACTTTTCGGGCGTAGAAAAGGAGCAAGCCTATCAAAGTCCTCTTGACCCATGTTTACCATTTAAATTTATATCATCATTCGTTCTCTGCGCAACCGCGATCTTGTGCCACTCCATAATAGCAAGCACTAATCATCATTTTCTAGTAGTAGTAGCAGTAGTAGTAGCAGTTGTGGATTTGAGCAGAATTTAACTGAAGTGTGGTTTTTGAAGATCATTTACTTTATTCAAACTTTTTGTATGTCATCTATGTATGAAGCAATTCAATTTCAATAAAACAAAGTACTGTACATATAATCATTGTATGCAAAATTGTGTTTATGTGAATATTTCTGGGGAGGGGGTCCATAGCTTTCATCAGATTCTTGAAAAGGGTCTATGACTCGAAAAATCACTGCCCTAGAGATTCCAGTGTAAAATTCAGACACCAAAGATTTGGGTCCATATAGCATGGAAGGTGGTACAAATTTCCTTGTCTATATTTGGTATATATATTTTCCTGCAAACTAATACTAGGAGGTGCTCTTGTGCACAACATTGGCAATAAGTTACACCATTTTTTCAGTGATTACATTTTATAATTAAAATGCATTCTTCATAAAAGGGTTTGAGTGAGTATCCTATTACCTTTATATTTCCAAGAAACAGAACATTTTTAATGGATATGCTTACTACAAGACATCAGTTTACCTGAGTGATCCTTGTCAATTATATTGAATATGCTCTCCAAGTCTGCTCTGTATCTGTATAATGTTTCTGCCAAGCTTGGTTGCACCTAATTTGCAAAACAAAGCATAAAAACATATATTAAAGAAAGTCTGAGTAGTGACCATTACCATAACCTGAGCCAACATGTAATCAACAAGCACATACTTATAAGACAAAATCAAGGAGTCTTAAAGTGGAAGAAAAGCCTAACTATTCTTGAAAATGTTCCCTCCCCCATGTCATCCCGCAGCTTCGGCTTCCCTTTGTCAGTGAGCTGTTGCAGAGGAGAGGGGGGAGTGGCCACAACGGCTGGACCATGGGAGCCTATGGGTGATGTTACAGATCCTGGAATTCACAGCCATTGTCAAGCGCTTTCTTACTCAGAGCTGTGGGATCAAATTCCCAGAACAGAGTAGATTGAAAATAGGTGAGTACACAGATCTTTTTTTATACAGGTTAGGCAGGATAGGTGGGAGGAGGTGGGAGGGAACATTTTTAAAAATTATAGTTTAGTCAGGCTTTTTTTTCTACTTGAAAAGAGATTTCCCAATGCCGTGGGCTGCTCTCCAAAACATAGATAAGGATAAAATAGTTTATTAAATAATCTCAAAAGTCCATAGGTCATAGTCAATCAAGATAAAGCAGCGCTTAGTGGTGTATTACACAAATGTAAAATATAAAATATCTAAAATTGATGTACTCTGCATCAAATAAATTGGTAAACATTAAAAAGTTAATTCCAAAGTATGTGTAAAAAATGGGTATCCTCGTAAGTGTTCTCTTGGGAACTTGTCCAGTGGGTTATACACAGCCTTCACCACACCACGTGATCCCACTCCCACCTGAGTTTGCACTCATCAGATACTCAAACTTTCTGCTCCTTTGAGTAAATATTTTTAATTGTCATTAGAGATTTTTTAAAAGATGGCATCTGCAAACTGGTATTTATCATTCTCAGGGCAGATGTTTGTCCATCCAATTTTTTTAGTTTTGGTTAGAATGGGTAATGATTAAAACTCTTGTCAGATATTCACTTTTATCCATGACTCTGTTAGACTAGGGTGACCAGATGTCCCCGGTTTTAGGGGACAGTCCCCGGATTGAGGACATTGTCCCCAGACCAAGTCTGTCCCTGGTTTTGTTCCCAGATTGGATTTGAACAGGGGCCTGGGCAATTTCAAAGACAGTCAGTGCAGAATTTAAAACAAAAATTCTGAATTACACCCCCCCCCCCGCTCTGCCGCACCTACTAGCTGAGGGGGGTGAATTTTTTCCATTATCTGTGCCCCTTTCTGATGACCGGGCATATGCCCATTCTGCTCCTGCTCGCGTGTTCTCCTTGCCTTCCCCAGCGGAGTGATCTTCCTCCGCTTCCACACCCAGTAGTAGCCGGGGCCAGGAGAGTGAGACTTGAGAGGCTGTGAGGTGGGCGGCAGCGGCGACAGGCAGGGAGAGGGAACCGAGCTCAGGTGTCAGGGTCGAGCAGCAGGAACAGAGGGTAAGTGGATCTGATTATGGGGCTGCCAGTGCCTTCAAGGCTTCAACACAGGTGTTCTTTGGGGGTCCCTTTGAATAGTCTACATTGCACTGTGCCCGTCTATCTGGCATATTGCCAGACAACAAGCAGCAAGCACGCTATCATGGCTCTGGCTGGCAGTGCGTTGTCACTGTGTGTCACATAACATGGCTGCTGGGTGCCTATTGGTCATAAGTTAACAAAATCAGCACCCAGCAGCCATGTCATGTGACACGCTGTGACAGAGCCATGATAGAGTGCTTGCTGCCTCTGTGTTATCTTAATGCTGATGATCTTAACCAGTTGCCGATCACCTCATAGCAGATTTACTGCTACAGGTTGGTCGCGCTGTGCAGGATCATGTATATATATATGTGATCTTGCATTTCGGGGTATCGGAGCCAATCAGCAGGTCCGGCGAACTCGATGTCCGCCGGTACCCATCCATCACTCTGTACACAGGCAGAACGCCGGTTTGCTTATGAAAAAAAGAAGGCAGATCGATGTTTTTCCAGCATGGAAGACGAAGACATTGATCCTGTGTTCCTGCAAAGCAGGGACAGGGATCAATGCCTTCCCTTAGTAAAAGCACCTCCCCCACAGTGAGAAAACACTTGTTAGGCACCCTTTGATCGCCCCTGATGTTAATCCCTTCCCAGCCAGTGTCATTAGTACAGTGAGAGTGCATATTTTTAGCACTGATTACTGAATTAGCGTCACCAGTTTCACTAGTCAATAGTGTAAAAAGTGTCACTTAGTGTCAGATTTTGTCCACCGCAATATTGCAGTCCAGCTATAAGTCGCTGATTGCAGCCATTTCTATTAAAAAAAAAATATGTCCCCAGAATTAATTTTAAAAATCTGGTTAACTTATGTTAGACAGACTTTGCCTTCCTTCCTGTTTCATATTTTCCTCTATGTCACTGTCATCTGCACAGAAAGTAGGGGAAAATCTCTGTAACAGAAACCTGTGAAAGCAGTAAAAACCTGTGCACACTATATCCAAACATAATGAAATAGTGTTGACTGGACATAAGCTTTAATTAATGATCCAGGTGACAATAAGGAATGTGCATTCCTAGTTCACGGACCTTACTAATAGATGACAGTTTTTGGTCTCCTCTGCAAAAAGTTTGGAACAAAAAAGTTTTGTTTTTACATTTTTGTCCATTTGTTAGCCTATATTACAAAATCTAGGTTGGGTATTTATTGAAACTAAAGTTTTATATGTCTTTAAAACAATGTAATCATTATTTATGAAGACACGTTATCGATCGATTTATTGTTGAGTTAATCAAAGCAAACTAATGCTGCTAAAGTTGGCAAGGTCATCCAGGCTTCCAGTCACAAAAAGGCTAATAGCTGACTATTATTTAATGGATTACCGCAAAAGCAAATACTTTCACCCAATAATTACAGACCTGTAAAGCTGGGTACATACTATTCGTTTTTTTTCACAGGGTTGAACGAAAAGCAAACTGTTGGCTCCAGTCGGAGCTGCTATACTAAATATGCAAAATTAGTATAGCAATCTCCCCTGCTGAGATGTGTTCTGATAGGAGGATTTTATTATTTAATTTCAGGTACTTTTATAGCGCAGTCAATTTACATATATATTGTACATTCACATCAGTCCCTACCCTCAAGAAGCTTACAATCTAAGGCCCCTAACTCACATTCATTCATACATATACTAGGGCCAATTTAGACAGGATCTAATTTACCTACCAGCATGTATTTGGAGTGTGGGAGGAAACCCACGCAGGCACAGGGAGAACATGCAAACTCCAGGCAGGTAGTGTCGTAGTTGGGATTTGAACCAGCGACCCATTTGCTGCTAGGCAAAAGAGCCAACCACTACACCACTGTGCCAGCACTCAGACCAGTGCTCTGCCATTGGCTGAGAGTGCTGATCGGGAATCTGTCAGCTACTGGTTTTCCAGTATGCATGTCCAACAGAATTTGGCCAAACAGCCGGCTTCTGTCGGACAGACTAACATACACACAGGCCAAAAGTCAGCCCTCTTTTTTTGAACCGGCAAATATCTCCCGACATGTGTACCCGGCTTAAGGCTGGTCATAGACAATTTGTTTTTTTTTTCTGCCAGAAGCGGCTGGAGGAATCTTCCCTGCTGTGCTATTGTACTCTGACAGCGAGGACTCTTGCACTGCCAGAATACACTGATCAATGCTGTAGCTGCTGATCAAATGTTTCATTAGACAGAAGATGATAATTGACTTCTATCGAAGGCGTATGGGCATAGATGGATCGAAATTTCACTGGTCTTTGCTGAACCTGCTGAATTTCAATCTATCTATGGCAAGCTTAAATCTAACATCTATTTTAGGGAAGTTAATTGTGGTATTGATTTAGACCGTAAAAAGAACATCTGCTAGAAAATAATGCCAGCAATACCCAGCATTGACTTATAAATGACAGGAGCTGTCAAACACATCATTTTTCTTTTGATGAGGAAATAAGCAGAAATGTATACCAAAGGGTGGCTGTGGTTGTAGTATATTTGGACTTTGCATTTCAAATGGCTCCCCACAAATAGTTAATGTGTGGGTTAAACTGTATGTCAGGGCAAAAAAAAAAACGTATTCAGTACATACTCTATAATACATGCACATTTTCCCATGTTTGCTCACATTTGATTCCCAGAAAATATGGGAAATGCCCAGTTAATCAGCCAGAAATGCAGATCAAAAAAAGAAAAAAAAGGCCTGTTGTGAGATGACAAAACACAGCATTCTTGTGAACTAAATGCTATCAACCCTCCAAGTTGTCTTTTGCTAAACTACTCAAGCTTTCCCCCTAGTCTGTTATACACAACATAAGGACTAATTATTCTGCAGTCCCCAGCTACGAGCTTGGAAGAGCTAAACTCCTTAAGGGACTAATAGGGGAAAACAAATCATCTAAGGCCAGCCTTACAGGTCTGTAATTACTGGATGAAGGAACACCAAAGGGACTAATCATTCTGTAGTCCCTAGATAAGAGCTAGAAGAGCTAAATAAACTCCTTGACATAACACAGGAATTATGCACAGGACAGATGACAGTTCTGAATTTCCTAGGGTATAACTCCCAAGAATCAGCCCACTGCTTGCATTAGGGTTTGGTGCTATTAAGAGGAATACTGAGCCCGGGTTCTGTGATGTTTTTATGAAGCATGTACATACCCTGCCAGCCCCTTTCACCTGCCATGTATGGAGAAACCCAGAGACCCATTGATGATATCACTTGGTTTAAATGAATGTATGTAATGAAAATAGAAAGGTTTTATTTAAAAATGTAATTAGTGTATTTATGGGGTCAGGGGGTATGAGAAAAGAGGGAAGATGAAAAACAAGCTGATTGAGCTTGTTTTAAGGGTGTTATGATCACCTAGTTTAACCATTTCCTTACGGTGCTATAGCTGAAAGATGGCTACAGCATGGCTCTGTTGTTCTTGGAGGGTGTCCATGGATGTCTTCCCAGAACCATGGTCCTCGCATGCCCCATGGGGCGCGCATCTGGCACACTCTATGATTGCTGTGTCCTTCGGACACAGCTGATCACAGATCATGGTAAAGGGCCGATCACAGCGGCCCTTTACCACATGATCAGCTGTGTCCAATCACAGCTGATCACAATGAAAACAGACTTGCTGGTTATCGGCAGTACTTTCCTCATGCGCTGTCAAAGCATGCCCGTCAGTGCCGCCTATCAATGCCCATCAGTGCCACCTCATTGGTGCCCATCAGTGTCGTCTATCAGTGCCCATTGGTTCCGCCTATCAGTGGCCATCGGTGCAGCCTATCAGTGCTCATCGGTGAGGCCTATCAGTGTCCATTGATGCAGCCTATCAGTGCCAATCGGTGCAGTCTCATCAGTGAAGGAGAAAAATTACTTCTTTGCAAAGTTTTATAGCGGAAACTAAAAAAAAGGGGGTTTTTTTCAAAATTTTCCATCTTTTTTCATTTGTTTAGCAAAAAATAAAAAACCCAGTGGTGATTGAATACATTTCATACTTGATTAGACGTCCCATCTATGGACTTGGTGTTGCTGCTAAAGAAATTGCTTGCATTTATTTTGCACTGAAGATTCACTTTATTGTGATTTATAGACTGTTCTTTCTGAATTTTGATTGCATGAGCTTTTTTTTTATTATAATTGAGAATATATGTCACATTTATTTACTAGCACTTTAGTATGCGAGAATTGATAGCACTGCACATTATTCATTGATTAATGTATATGAGCACTGTATTATTGTAATTAAGAGGATTGATGTCTCATATATATATATATTTATATTTTTTATTTTTCGAGCACTAGCACTAGTGTGTGAAAATTGGTAGCGCTGCACATTATTCATTGATTAGGTGATTAAATACCACCCAAAGAAGGTTCAATATGTCTCAAAAGAATGATATAAATGTCATATAGGTACAGTTTTGCATGACCACACAATTGTCATTCAAAGTGCCACAGTACTGAATGCTGAAAATTGTCCTGGTCAGGAGGGGGGTATAAGTGGACAGTAAGCAAGTGGTAAAATATATTTCTAGAATATTTTTCCCCGTTGGAGAAATGTACCACACTTTATAAAGTTTTTTTGGCTTAACTGTGGGTTTAAGGTCAGGAGGATACAAGTATTTATATTTTCAATGGAATTGACGGACATATCTTTTTTAGGCAGGTTTATTTTTTCACAACACTAAAACTTTCAGCTTCTCCTCTCACTTTGCTACCAAGTTACATTGTAAGTGAATGAGTAATAACTGGGGAGAGGAGTTTAAGTTTAAGAAAATCCTTCCTTCTGGCTACAGCAGACGGATGAACTCTCCTAGATTGCACCTCTCAGCCTAGACCAGTGGTTCTCAACTCCGGTCCTCGGGACCCACTAACAGGCCAGGTTTGCAGGATAACTGATATACATCACAGGTGATATCATTTGCTGCTCAGTGATTGCAGTATTCTAGTCTGCATCTCCCCAAGGTAATACTTAAAATCTGGCCTGCTGGTGGGTCCCGAGGACTGGAGTTGAGAACCACTGGCCTAGACACAGTCATTTCCCCAGAGGTTAGGGATTGTCAGGAATTTATTCATACAGACATGTGCAACTAATGATGGGTCATTAGAACATTAGTATCCTAAAAAAGACAGTAAAATACCACTCACTTCTTTAATTGGTTTTTCTATCTGAAGATCTTCAAAACAAGACATGTATTCCACTCTCCCGTCAGGTGTCAACCGTGCGAGACGAGAACGCAAAGTCCGCCAAGGCAGATCTAGATGGAGAATCTCCTCCACTGCTCTAGCCCAATCACTGGTGGAGATTTTTCCTGTTGTAAATATATCAGTTAATCTTTTGTGATAAGTTATGTTCCTTTTACAGTAGCCACTACCCTTTTCCCCATCTGTACACAGAGCTGTTTGATAAGCCATGTTTATACCTGTTCCAGTTGGATCGTACTCTTTAAATGCTTTAATAAGGTCAGAGCGATGGGCATAGAATTGTTCTCGAAGAGCTCTAAAAGCTGAGTCTTCCGCAGCACTGACCCTGTTAGGAGGAATGATAACATGATTTCATTCAGCTAAAAGGACAACAAAAATTACGTTAGCAGTGTCTATTGCATACACAATGGGCTTTAATTATATAAATTAGCCAAAATGTAAGTTAAAGCCCTGGATGTAGGGAAGTGGAGAGAGTTAGTGTGAGGAAGTAAGCAATAAAGAATGGTTTAAAAGCTTAGAAAATAGGGGGAAACTGTGTTCACTTTGAATACCCAGTCATCTACAAGGGAAATTAAAGTAAAACTATAGGAAAAACATAGAGCAAGGGAGGGTTTATAACCCCTGTTAGATTTTTTTTGCCATCTGTGTCTCATTGTGGAGATTTCCCTTCACTTCCTGTCCCACAGCCAAACAGGAAGTGAGAGGAAATCCCTTGTAAATTAAGGGAATTCCTTGGGGACCCCCAGGTCATCAGAACTAGTGTCCTTATTGGAAGATTTTCCCCTTTGCTAGTTTTCTGGTGACAACACAACATTTGGGATTTACTTTCAATGATAATGGTAAACAGGACAAATAGAGAGGGTGAATCTCCTTAACGAGGGCACAGACAGCAATAAAAACTAACAAGCATTCTAATCCCTCTCCACTCTATCCACAACTAAATAAAAAAAGTTTTGCCTTTAGTTATACTTTAAAACAACAGGATTTGTTCTAATTACAGGTATTTATATACCATGAGCAATTTACACAACACTTTCTATATATATTGTACATTCACATTAGTCCCTGCCCACAAGGAGCTTACAATCTAAGGTCCCTAACTCACATTCATACATACACATACTAGGGCCAATTTAGACAAGAGCCAATTGCCCTACCAGCATGTCTTCAGAGTATGGAGTAAACCAGAGTACCCGGAGGAAACACACAGAGGGACAGGGAGAACAGTGCAGTGCAGTGGTTTCAGATTCAAACTGGTGACACTAGTGCTGCCAGGTGGAACATTTTAGACATCTTTGGTAAATCTACCCACTGAATCACTGACATTGAACAAGTATACAGATAAGTACTTCCAGCTTTCTTTCCTGATCTGTATACTTGATCTAGGCCAGTGACTCAGAAGCAATTGAAGCCAGAGGTTAAACATTACTATCATGCAAATAGACTTTAGAAGCAATTTAAACCTTTGGATTGCCCATGTAGCAGGTCTATTTGAATGCCATAGCTACATTCTGCTCCAGGGACCATGCATCCTCTATCCAAGCAATGGGTGGATGTAAACTCCAGATTCCAACCAAGCTGGCCAGCTTTACTGATTACCATTACCATGTCCACCCATGATGCACCTAGCTCCTTCCTATGAGGCATTTTGCAAATATAGATTTTTCATGTGCACTTTTTTTCTGATGCATTTTGATACACATTTCTTCCCAATGGACATGCTGCTTTGCTTTGAAACATTACAAACACTGAGAATTAATATGTGCCCCCTGTATAGAGGATCAGTATGGCCTTACCGTGGCTTGATTTAAGAAGAAAATACACACACAGGGATATGCTTAAATTTGCATAGTTCTCCATTTGCTGTGGGACTCTAAAGTAAGTGGATTGCTATCCAAATAATTGGAGCAAGAGAAAGAAAAAAGCCAGGAGAGGAGCCTGGTCAAGTAACCAGATTCTCCTTCAGTCACAGAGCTCTACTTCAACCATGGAGCACTAAGCAGACAGAACTCCTTGAAACCCCACAGTCTCCTTAACACAGTCTTTATTTGAAGAAAATGAACTTAGTGGTGTACCGGGAAGAGCAGATAGCAATATCAGCTCAGTGCTATAAAATAGACCCCTAAGAGTTTTCATGAACC
Source organism: Glandirana rugosa (assembly GCA_018402905.1). Lineage (NCBI taxonomy): Eukaryota > Metazoa > Chordata > Amphibia > Anura > Ranidae > Glandirana > Glandirana rugosa. Next base: position 932,529 of record BLSH010502800.1, read on the forward strand.
AAATGATACCACATTTTTGGTTGTTACTATTCATTCCTATGGACCAGAAAAGCATGTTACTGCACAGAGCTGTATTTACCATTAAGGCCCTTGTATGTCAATGCCTAGGGCAGCAGATCAGAGAGGGCAGCAGCAGGTCTCAGCATTTACAAACTGTTTGGAAGCCCAATTGTGAGCTTTTTTTGTTATAAAAAAAAACAACCCGTTATAAAAAAAAAAGTATCTAGCACGTGCAAGTTAAAACCTCATTCACACAGGCACTGTAGTCCTTACAAACAGGCATTCAGGGGAGGGTGAGCGGCCCTTAAATGCAGACAGTGGGTGCTACACGCCTGTAACATTACAAGTTAGCTGATGAGGTGCTTTACAGGTCCACTGCTGTGGTCTGCTGTGGCAAAGCCCAGTCCCTGAGGACCTTATTGGGTATGCCTATCTTGGAGAAGGTTAAAATTGAGCCAGTTTTCTGGCACTCTATATATGGGTTAGTGTTCTGGGGGTCCCCTTATGCTGTCTCCCTGCTACTTAGGTGCTGGAGAGACTGGGGGGGGGGGCTTTTTTCCAACCTGCCTTACCTATAGGAGCGGCATGTCCTAGCTGGTTGGTGCCACTAGAGGGCACTGTGGGTGAAGGCGCACTGCCCTATTTGGGCACACTGATTCCTTCCTTGGCTGGTCTATGAAGACTGCCTGTCTTCTGTGCAGGCATAGCCTGGTGATGACACTGCTCAAGTGCAACTCCCCCACCTGTGTGCAGGCACGGGCAGGAGGATGTGCTGTGCATGCGCAAACATAATCTTGGAATTGCTTCTTTTCCTTCGGGGCAACAGCCGAGCAGGACACACTTTACTGAGCTCCTAAACAGCACCAGCCATGACCAGGGGCCCTAAAACCTACTCAAGGGGGTGAAACAAAAGAAGTGTCAAAGCTACCCCTTGGTTCTACCACTAAAAATTGTGAGTATTGCACCCCCTTGTGTGCCTGGCAAGAATGG
>BLSH010502800.1:933528-949829 GCA_018402905.1 Glandirana rugosa
CTGTCGCGGGGGTTTGTTGAACCAACCTGCCTTACCTATAGGAGTGGCATGCCCTAGCTGGTTGGTGCCACTAGAGGGCACTGTGGGTGAAGGCGCACTGCCCTATTTGGGCACACTGATTCCTTCCTTGGCTGGTCTATGAAGACTGCCTGTCTTCTGTGCAGGCATAGCCTGGTGATGACACTGCTCAAGTGCAACTCCCCCACCTGTGTGCAGGCACGGGCAGGAGGATGTGCTGTGCATGCGCAAACATAATCTTGGAATTGCTTCTTTTCCTTCGGGGCAACAGCCGAGCAGGACACACTTTACTGAGCTCCTAAACAGCACCAGCCATGACCAGGGGCCCTAAAACCTACTCAAGGGGGTGAAACAAAAGAAGTGTCAAAGCTACCCCTTGGTTCTACCACTAAAAATTGTGAGTATTGCACCCCCTTGTGTGCCTGGCAAGAATGGCGGATTTGGCACTAAGTTGTTTTGGGGGCGCTGTCAGGAGACAGTCATCCCTGCACCCTGCACTAATTCATTTACGTATGGTGTAGCAAACCGGCTCTGGCTCTTAGGCACCATTTGGTGTCTCCCTAACTCCTTTAGGAGCTCCATTCTCAGGGACCTTTGTGTCAAAGGATGAATTCTCAGCTTCCTTTTCCACTGTGTTGGAACAGCTGGTGGATATCCATAAGGATTTCCGGAGAGATGACCACAAGAGGTCTAGGTCTCCGTCCCCACAGGAGTTACCTTGTGATTTTCCCCTACCACCCTTTCCTTCAATGAGGTGCTTGTTGTAAAAAAACATCTGGTGCTCTTTTTGAGTAGCTTTGCTGTAAGGATTGCAATTTTTATAGCCCCCCCCTGAGCACATCTGTTCATAGCAATACCCAGGCCTAATAGTGCTGTTTATCTTTTATTCATCTTGTGTGACATTTCTTACACTTTTTCTGTTCTACAATGTGCTTTAAGAAAGTTACAGAAATAAAGAAATAAGAAATCAGTGATAACCAAAGGTAATACATGATGATAATTAACATCTGTAGGGGCTGTGCTAGTTTGATTTGTATTGTACTTTTATTCCATAATATGAGCATCTACAAAATAGGCAGGCATTTATTTAGTGACGACAATTTACACAGTCTTTTTACATGTTGTACAGGTTCCTCAAGGAGCTTACAATCTATAGTCACTACCTCACTTGCATACATACACATATTAGTGCAAATTTAGACAGAATCTAGGGCAGAGATTACACCTCCTAGCATTTCTGGCCTTGGTATCTTAAATAAGGGCAGATGATTCAGATAGCATTTACTTTCAGGAATCCAAATGCCCTTAGCTCAGGCATGCATGCAGGAGGGTGTGCTTAATATAAACTATGGATTGGCGCTATCCCCAATAGTAATATATAAATCGAAACCGTTATTAATATAAAATACCACCAAACATGTATAACTATTAGTATACCACCTAATTCATCCCCAGGTGGGTGTCAATCCACCCTGTGAGAGAAATGGTATAACAAGTGCAAGTAATGTGCGTTCAGTATTCCATAATGTTCATATAAAATTTTTTTGAAACCAATGTGCAAAATTTGTGACCCATTAAGGAAATAAAAATAAAAATTAAAAATCAATGAAAAATAAAAGGTCAAATGTTCTTAGAAAACAGTTTCAAAAAACAGTTCCAAATCTCTGAAGTTCAGTGCAAAGCATCAAACTGCAATCAAACAGTGTAAATGTGACATTAGTGCTCCTTAATTAAAAATCCAGGTGACTTCCACGTGTGCTCCCCCTTTGGGTCCTCACTCACCAGAAATCCACACCCCTGCTGGGGTAATACGCCTAAGTAAGTTGGGGCTTTTATCCACTCTACTCAGCTCCTCTCCTTCGTCCGTGTCAGCATTGCAGATCTCTTGTACTGTTCAATCACCCAGTCAGCTGAGGTCCTCCCTCGGCCCGGCTCTCCGGCTGCTTCCTCTCTTTTTGGGTGTGCTTAGCTGAGAAAACTTCTCGTCCCCTCTTAACCACTTGCCCTCCGGAAGATTTATCCCCCTTCATGCCTAGGCCATTTTTAATATGGCCCTGCGTTACTTTAACTGACAATTGCGCGGTCGTGAAACGTTGTACCCAAACAAAATTTATGTCCTTTTTTCCTACAAATAGAGCTTTCTTTTGGTGGTATTTTAACACCACTGCAGTTTTTATTTTTTGCACTATAAACAAAAAAACAATTAAAAAAAAAACAAACTATTTTTTTACACTTTGCTTTAACCATTTCAGCCCCGGAAGGATTTCACACTTTAGGACCAGAGCCCTTTTTGCGATTCGGCACTGCGTCGTTTTAACTGACAATTGCGCGGTCGTGCGACGTTGTACCCAAGCTAAATTTGCATCCTTTTTTCCCCACAAATAGAGCTTTCTTTTGGTGGTATTTGATCCCCTTTGCATCATTTCTGATCGCCGCTATAAACAAAAGAAGTGCGATAATTTTGCCAAAAAACCCAAATTTCTTACTTTGTGCTAAGATACAAATCCAAAAAAAAATATAAAAAAAACATTTTTTTCCATCGGTTTTGGCCGATTTATATTCTTCCTCATATTTTTGGTAAAAAAAAAAAATCGCAATCGGCGTTTATTGGTTGGTTTGCGCAAAAGTTGCCGCATTTACGGATGAGGAGAATTAATTTCTGGGGTTTTTACTATTTTTTTATTTTTTACTAGTAATGGCAGCGATCTGCGATTTTTAGCTGTACTGCAATATTGCAGCGGACATGTCGGACCATTTTGACACTTTTTTTGGACCATTGCCATTTATACAGCGAGCAGTGCTATAAAAATGCACTGATTACTGTGTAAATGCCATTGGCAGTGAAGGGGTTAACCTGGAGGGGGCGCTCTAAGGGTTAACTGTGTTCCCTGGGCGTGTTCTAACTGTATGGGGGCTGCCCTGGCTGGGGAAAGGGGATGATCACGGCTTCCATATACAGGAAGCCTGTGATCATCGCCCTTCCCCCTCTAACAGAACGGAGATCCGTGTTTACTTACACAGACCTCCGTTCTTTCACTGCGGGGGGGCATCACGGGTAGCCGGCGGTGATCGAGTCCGCCCTACCCGCTCCCTGGCCCCCTGCCTAATGATTGGCGGGTGCAGGGGGACATTGAATCCGCAGTACCTGCAGATCAGCTGTCACTGTGTCTAATCACAGGGGGAGCGGGTCGCTGGCAGCGCGCATGCGCACCCTAGACCAGGAAGTGTCCCTAGTACGTGATCCGTGCAGAGCAACCGCCCTGCCGCAGTACATGTGCAAAAGAGTGGCTAAAGATCCCTGGAATGTATGACATCTTTAGCCTAAGCCTGGAAACTAGAAAGTAATTGAAGAAATGTTAAAAAAGAGCTTAACACAAAAAAATATTATATACTTTCCTATCTATTTATTAATGCTAGCAGCATAAGGATTAAAAATGGTCAATGCTGACTGAGAGAGCAAAGTTTCACTATAAGGCTTGGTGATATAATTTTTCAACCCTTATCATAAGATAGGGTCATACATTTTTAAAGCAAATCTAAGTGGAAAACAGCTTTTGCAAAAATATGCATCATGACAACATAGAAAATCCATGGAGTTGGAATTCCTGACAATCCTCAGTGCCTGGATTCTGCAGATAGTTATTCAATATCAGCATGACCAAGCATTTCCATTACAATATAACAGTTGTAGGATACAGTACTTTATTTATTTGGCAAATTGCTACAAGTTCAGGTGTTTTGTCTTGACAGACGAAATGATGCCAGAAAATAATACATACGGTAATTTGTTCCAGAAACATGCTTGCAATCCAAAGGACTTGTATATCAAAGCAAATTTCCCCATAAGAAATAATGGAAACTCTGATGATTCGTTCCACAGCCATTTATTCATAAGTCCTTCAGTTTATAGTCCATATGAAAATATCATAACAATGTGATAGGTTGTGTAACCATAAAATACCCATCCACAAATGGCAGCCTCCACAAGGGGATTAGGCCTGATTCTCACCTATGCATTTTTAGTGCTTTTTGCATTTTGCAGATTTGCACTACAGAACGTGTTCCATGGGAAACAATGTTAAATGGACTATAGTGAAAATCTGCAAACTGAAAAAAGCACTAAAAATGCATAGGTGTGAATCCAGCCTTAGAAGCAAAATCTAGCAGGAACTACAGAGTATAAAAGAGAAGAGAGGCGCCTCTAAGTGTAGCAATATGGTTACATTTAATGAAGATACAACATTTAGCAACTCACATTCTTGATGATTAAAGGAGGCACATCTAAGTATGCAGACATCCGGGGTAAAGCTGTCCACATAGACCGTCCTCCACCGGCTCTCATCACTGTCAGTTTGCAATCATGACCTGGAAGACTACCCTGCAGTAGAGAGATCTGAAAGCGAGGCTTAAAGAGCTCGCGGAGCGCAGCATGGAAGGGATGATATTGATGGCAGTGCCGAGGACGGTCTATGTGGACAGCTTTACCCATCCATCAACCATGTGAGTTGTTAAATGTTGTACCTTCATTAAGGGCCGGTTCACACTGCAGCGGGGCGGAGCGGCGCGACTTTGCGGCCCGTTCACATCTAGGCGAATTGTCAGGCGACTTGAGTCGCCTGACAATTCGCCTCAATGCTGTGCAAGTGGGACGTTCTAATAGGAGCGAATCGCTTCGCTCCGCCTTAGAAAAATGGTCCCTGCACTATTTTCAGGGCGATCTCAGGCGGCTTGCATTGACTTCTATGATAGAAGTCTCCTAGCAAGCCGCTTTGAGATCGCCTCGAGCGCCGCATCGCGCCGCTCCGCCCCGCTCCAGTGTGAACCGGCCCTTAATGTAACCATATTGCTACACTTAACCACTTCACCTCCGGAAGAATTTCCCAGTTTAGGACCAGAGCACTTTTTGCCATTCGGCGCTGCGTCACTTTAACTGACAATTGCGCGGTCGTGCAACGTTGTACCCAAACAAAATTTGCGTCCTTTTTTTCCCAGAAATAGAGCTTTCTTTTGGTGGTATTTGATCCCCTCTGTGTCACTTCTGATCACCGCTATAAACAAAAGAAGAGCGACCATTTTGCAAAAAAACCCAAATTTCTTACTTTTTGCTAAAATTCAAATCCAAAAAAAAATATCTAAAAAAACATTTTTTTCACCGGTTTTGGCCGATTTATATTCTTCCTCATATTTGTGATAATCGCAATCGGCGTTTATTGATTGGTTTGTGCAAAAATGGCAGCGTTTACGGATGGTGAGAATTCATTTCTGGGGTTTTTATTTTTTTTTTATTTTTTACATCGATATTGCAGCGGACATGTCGGACATTTTTGACACTTTTTTGGGACCATTGACATTTATTCAGCGATCAGAAATTTAAATGTACACTGATTACTGTATAAATGTCATTGGCAGTGAAGGGGTTAACCCGCAGGGGGAGATCTAGGGGTTAACTGTGTTCCCTGGGAGTGTTCTTACAGTGGGGGGGTTGGGCTACCATGGGCATGAGAGATCTAACTGATCCCAATGACAGGGATCAGTAGATCTCCCATGCCCGCACTGTCAGAATGGGGAACCGCCGTGTTTACATCGGCGGTTCCCCGTTCTTTGCCTGTGGCTGCTCATCGCAGCTCGCCGGCAGACATCGGGTCCGCCTGAGCCGCGGGTGCACTCCTCGGGAGTGCGGCGGGCATGCGCGCGCACCGCCGGCGGCCATTCGCAGATCGCCGTCTTTTTACGGCGAGTCGCGGCCAGCGTCCACACTGCCGCCGCAAATATGCGGTAGGCAGTGTAGAACTGGTTAAAGGCGCCTCTCTTCTCTTTTATACTCAGTTGTGTCACAATGCTACTTGTATATCAAGACATCGCCCATTTATCAAGTCTAAATTTATAAAAACATTTTGCTTGTCTTGCAACACACTCTCAGACCAAGTTACTCTAAATCCAAGGTTTTCCTGTACTTACTGTAGTTGATTTCTGTGCTAACTGCCTGCACAAATACTAGAGAGATTTTCTCTTACCTTTGGTTAAGGGTGAGTTTCCGTGTGGTCTTGCTGACTTGATACTGCACAAAACGTGGGGTCAAATCTGGACACAATTTGAGATATGCTCCTCTGTTACTGCCTTCATCATAGTAATTAGAAGCTGAAAATATTGTCACAACCTAATGACAATAAAAACTGCTTATATTGATTGCCACACTTCATTAAAGTAGAACTATAGGCAAAACTTTTTTTTTTCATTTAAGATAAAGCATGGGAGGGTTATAACTCCTGTCTGATTTTTTTTTCACCATCTGTGTCTCATTGTAGAGATTTCCCTTCACTTCCTGTCCCATAGCGAAATAGGAAGTGAGATGAAAGCCAAATTGAGGGAATTTCATGGGGACCCCCAGGTCACCAGAGCCAGTGTCCCCACTGGAAGATTTCCCCTCTATAACATTTCTAGGACAACCCACAATTTGGGATTTTCTTTTACTTTTCACTTTCAATAATAATGGTACACATGAGAAATAGAGAGGGTGAATCTCCTTAATGGGAAATATTATAAAGAAAACCCAAGTACTCATCTGGAAAAGAATTGAACTATAAACCACGTCCCAATAAAGTGCAAAACTAGAGAAACAGCCCCAGGGGATTTTTAGGGTAATGTTTAATTCAATTGGAGTAAATAAGTATATAAAAGTTTCAAATTTTATTAAGACGTATTTAAAACTATCCAGAAAAAGCTGAATATATATATAAACAGTGTTGGCCACTCGTGTAGAAATACCATATATGCAATGTAAATACAGGTTACAGATAGGGCCTCATAGATAGGGCCAACTTTCTGGTGACATCTGTAGTCCCAACCTGTTTCGAAAGACAATTTTATCCAAATTTTTCTTCAGGGGAATTTAAACATTGCACAGAGTGGTTCTAAAAAGACAGTAGTATTAGTGTATTGTTAACAAGTACAAACAAATACAGCTGCATATGTCTATATATGTATAGTGGCCAACAAAGCATTACAAGTTGCCACAAGTACCAGGTACAGATATAGACATATGCAGCTATATTTGTATACCTTGTGTGCCGCTGGACCTGTGTACTCATAGTCCCAATCTCCACCTATAGACTGCCTTAGGATTGTCTTCCATAACCTTTTGGTCTTCGTGAGCATTTTGTCCCACCTTACATGGTGAACCTGCGGTCTGGATCCTGCCTGTATCTTAAGCCCTGTGATCTTAAGCCTCGTACACACGGGACGACGATCGTGTTCAACACGTCGTACTCACGACCGTTGCATGCAGAATCGATCGTCTGTGGCGGCGCTTTCAACAGTTGAACGTACGACGGTCATTCGTGGGAGTTGTATGTGCAGACTAGAAAACTTGGTCGTGTCAACAAGCTCGCATACGACCGTTGAGTCGTGTGTAGAGCAGCTGTGTTCAACAAAGTTGTATTGTGCTAAACACGCATGCGCCAAGTCCACTTTCAACTAACATGAAATTAGAAAGGAGGCCAAAAGGTGACACTACTTCCTCATTATACGCTCGTTCGCGTCATCACGTTCGGCCGGCCGCAAGTTGTATGTACGACCGTCGTGTGCATGTCAGTGGGCTACATACGACCGTCAACGTACGATTCAACACGGTCGTGCGCACGATCGTCGTCCCGTGTGTACGAGCCATTAGGCTGGCCGGCATACGGTTGACACGCATTGATATCTTTACACTTTTGGGTAAGCACCCCCAGATGTATGAAGCTATGGCGATGCATGCACATATGTGTTTCTCCTCTGTAATTTTGATATGATACATGTGTATATGCCGATACCTATATGTATGCGACTTTTCTGGCCGTTTGTACTTGTTAACAATACACTAATACTACTGTCTTTTTAGAACTACTCTGTGCAATGTTTAAATTCCCCTGAAGAAGAATTTGGATAAAATTGTCTTTCGAAACATGTCGGGACTATAAATGTCATCAGAAAGTTGGCCCTACCAATGAGGCCCTGTCTGTAACCTGTATTTACATTGCATATATTGTATTTCCACACATGAGTGGCCAACACTGTTTATAGAAGTATTCAGCAATTTCTAGATATTTTTAAATACATCTTAATAAAATTTGAAACTTTTATATACATTGTTACTTTAATTGAATTGAACATTACCCTAAAAAATCCCCTGGGGCTGTTTCTCTAATCTCCTTAATGGGGGCACAGACAGTAATAAAAACTGACAGGGGTTCAAATCACTCTCCACTCTATCCAAAAACTAAAAAAAAGAGTTTTGCCTTTAGTTATACTTTAAAGTAATAATAAATCCTCAGTTTTTTAAACACTTTCAGTAGACAATGTAATCACAGTTGGTTCTTTATCTTTATATTTTAATGCTTGCTTATGTTCCAGTTTAAAGAGGAGCTCCAGTCTGGAAAAAAAAAGAAAAGTCAGCAGCTACAAATACTGTAGCTGCTGACTTTTAATATGAGGACACTTACCTTCCAGGGATCCCACGATGTTGCCCCTCAAGCCTATTAGTCAATTGACTTTGGGTGCAGTTGCTGGCATTGTAAGTAAGCGAAACCTGAAAGCATAGGGCACACCCTAATCACCCCATGCACGTTAGCATTATTGCTCTGAGTGCCGTCAGGAAGATGGGAAAGATCTCCCTGCCAGTGTCCTGGCAGGGAGATCAAAGTGCTGCGTCATATATATGTTGACACATACGTGTGTTTGAGATTCAGGGTGAACACCCTAATGCATTAGGCTGTGCACACCTATGCATGAAAGGTTCACAGCTGGTTTCCTACTGCACATGTGCTTTATGAATGGTCCAGGGGAAGGAGGAGAGGCGGGAAATGCAGGTAGATCAGCGATCGCCAATCTTACCCAGAAGTGGGACCAGGCAACTGTCTAAACCAGGTATCCACTCTCCCCTCCACCCCAAAATGTGCCAAATGTGGCAGTGGAGGAGGGTGGGGGGTGCGTACAAGCAGAGCTTCCCCTTTAGGGTGGAGCTCCACTTTAAGCCAGTACCAAGGCCGTTGCCTCAGGTTTCCTGTTTCAGGGTGGCTCCTTTCTCTTGCAGCGTACTATGGAGCCACCTTTGCATGTGGAGACTAGAGCTATGTTTGCCTACACTGTGTGTAATTTGACATATGCTCCTCTGTTTGTACCTTCATCATAGTGATTAGAAGCTGGGAATATTGTCACAACCTAATGACAATAAAAACTGCTTATATTGATTGCCACACTTCATTAAAGTAGAACTATAGGCAAAACTTTTTCAGGACAGTACAGGTTCAGTATCCCTGGGGATTACATTCCCCATAAGTCAAAGTTCCTCCCAGCAGGCTCTTGTCATTCCCAGAGTGCACAGCAGCTCAGTTTCCTCTTCCTCTGTGTTCCCAGGTGGTGGGCGGGGCATACTTAGGCTGCAGCAGAAGCAGCTTCCTCTCTCTTTCCCCTGTCCTCTCACACAGCCATTTCTGTGTATGACAGCTCAAGAGGAGGCAGAGGAGACCTGGGGGTGGCAGCAGCAACAGTGGCCTGATCTCTGCTGCCATACAGAGCGGTGCTGCAGACCAGGACAGCTGAGGACCAGAGGCTACACAAGTTTATAACTTTTCTGTTTGAAGAGTATTCTTTAGCATTAGGCTCTAATCAATGAGTATTTTCCTAGTTGTGTCTTGCTGAGATGTTTATCTGACTTTAAGCACAGTCAACATGGCACCCAGTCAACTAGCATTGCAAAATGATAAGTCAGCAACGACAACTTGCAGATGTATCTGATTAAAGGATCTCTTTAAAGGACAAGTCCTCAAAACTTTGGAATGTCACTGTGGATGACAGACATTGTCAAGTTGGATATTTGTCTAGGTTTTCTGTGTCAGGCAATGCCTATTGTTGTGTTAGCCATTGCAGTTTGCTACTGGTATGTTGTAGTCACATCTTTCAATATGACATCCTTAATGATAAACAACATGCAAAGAGTCATTTTACATTCTCTCACCTTTCCATTGTGGCATAATTCATACCCTTCCTGCTTGCATTCGTGTGACCTAATCAACATTTTTAAATTATATTTGTCCAGTAATTTTGTAGTCACGTCTGGTCCAAAGTAGCAACCACCACCACGAAAATTGTTTGGACAGCAGCCATTCTGATTTCTTGGATCACTCCATAATATGTCAACAATCTTCAACAAATGTGGAGAAAAAAAACAGCCACAAAAACACATTTGCATTACGCAAAACATCACAGCTGGGGCAATTGCAAATCTTATCTACAGATTTAAGGCTGAACTTCAGGCAAACAGATAAATAAATTGTTGAGATACAAACACTTTCCTATGGAATAGTTTGTACTTCTGTCTATCCAGTCCTGACACAGCCCTGTCTGACTATGCAGCCAGGTTGGTGACTTTTTCCTATTGCAGTAAGGCAATGCAGCATGGCTACCTACCTTCCTTGAGCTTGTGGTTGGCCAATGAAGGCCAGCAACAGTTAAGGCACCTCATTCCTCTGCCTACTTTAATCCCTGTGAGTGCAGTTTTTAGGAAGTTACTTTGATGCATAAATGTGCGTGATGTGATGACTCCGTCACAGGTAGGGTGCTCTTCAGCTGGAGTGCACGCCCTACAGAGCAGGAAGGGGCCATTGTGGACTCCTCCAATTATTAGATGGTGTGTGAGGAAGGGCAGACAGCAGTGGGGAGATACAATATAAGGCACAGGGGAAGTGGCTGAAGGAGGAGGATAGAGAGATTGGCTGTTCCATTTGCACTATCTAATGGCAAGACCTTTAACAGTCCTGGTGAGTACTATGTTACCTCATTTTGCTAGCTTTGTTGTCATTTTTATGCATTGCATTCACTTCTCCCCTGAATTGCCTTGCTTTTTTCTCCTTCTTTGCAGGTTCTCTCCACATTCAGAGCTCCATATAATATTAACCACTTCCTTACTGGGCACTTAAACCCCCCTCCTGCCCGGACCAATTTTCAGTTTTCAGCGCTGTCACTCTTTGAATGACAATTGCGCGGCCGTGCAATGTTGTACCCAAACAAACTTGGCGTCCTTTTTTTCCCACAAATAGAGCTTTCTTTTGGTGGTATTTGATCGCCTCTGCGTTTTTATTTTTTGCGCTATAAAGAAGCGACAATTTTGAAAAAAGAACAATTCTTTTTACTTTTTGCTATAATAAATATCCAAAAATAAAAAATAAAAAAACAAATTTATTCATCAGTTTAGACCGATATATATTCTTCTACATATTTTTGGTAAAAAAAAATCGAAATCGGCGTATATTGATTGGGTTGCACAAAAGTTATAGCATTTACAAACTATGGACATTGGTTTATGGCGTTATTATTTATTTTTATTTTTTTACTAGTAATGGCGGCGATCTGCGATTTTTAGCGGTACTGCGATATTGCGGCGGTCATGTCGGACGTTTTTGACACTTTTTTGGGACCAATGACATTTATACAGCGATCAGAAATGTAAATGTCCACTGATTACTGTATAAATGTCATTGGCAGTGAAGGGGTTAACCTGCAGGGGGCAGTGAAGGGGTTAACTATGTTCCCTGGGTGTGTTCTAACTGTGGGGGGGCAGGATTGGCAGGGGCATGACAGATCTAACTGATCCCAGTGACAGGGATCAGTAGATCTGTCATGCCCCCCCTCACAGAACAGTAAACACGGCGGTTCCCCGTTCCTGCTCTCTGGAAGGAGATCGCGGGTTCGCCCGACCCGCGGGCACGCTCCTGTGCCGCTCACGCCCGCGGGAGCGCTCCCAGCACGAGCCAAATGGGAGGACGTCTATAGACGCCCTCCCGGCATTTTAGCGCCACACTGTAGCCGTCATTCGGCTATGGGGGCGGCGCGAGGAGGTTAAACTGGATGTAAACCCGAAAAAAAAACATTTAATTAATAATTCTGCCTGGTAGAGTATTGCATGTCATATCATCTGTGTCCAGCCTTGCCACAAAGAGTTAATCCAACTGTGAGTAATGAGCTTATCTTTTTTCAGGAAGAGAAAGTCAGACTAACAGGGAAATACACAGTCGATCCGCCCCTTGCTCTGTGAGTGACAAGCAATTTGCTTATCTCCTTAACACAGCAGAGAAAGTTTTACACTCCCCCCTCCCTCCTCAATGTCTCAGTATAGAGGTGGGTGGGGAGGCTTGTGACATCACAACTCCACCCACCAAATACAGACACCGTCTGATTACAGAGTTTTACAGAGCTGCTAGTGCTTACAGGAAGGGCATTTTAAAAGTAGGGATAGATACAGGAGGCTTGCATGATTATATACATTAATACTGTGTCATTAGTTTATACTGGGTGGGTGGTGGGTTTACATCCACTTTAAGGGGACTACTTTATTTATCAAGTAACTGTAACTAATGCCTTATGAGTATCCAGGGTGCATATGTATTGACACTTTTGACCATTGATTATTTATTTGAGCTGGAATACATGATATTAATTCTCATGTTGATTATATATTTTATTGTATTTATAGATTATGTGCTGTGTAACTCATTTCACCATTGGTCCTGATGAAGTGGTTTTTTTTGCGAAATGCTTTGACCGCAGTTTACTGCTGGTGAATTGGGATATTTATCATGTATAATCCTTCTGAGTTGTCACTTGTAATATCCATGTAACAATAAGTGTACTAGTGCGGTTGCTTTTAATATGTTTATGTCTGTCTTTATCTGCATACAATTTGTGACTATTAAAACATATATATACTATATTGTCAAAAGTATTGGGACACCTGCCTTTACATGCACATGAACATTAATCCGTAGGGTTCAATATTGAGTTGGCCCACCCTTTGCAGCTATTACAGCTTCAACTCTTCTGGTAAGGCTGTCCTCAAGGTTTAGGAGTGTGTCTATGGGAATATTTGACCATTCTTTCAGAAGCGTATTTTTGAGGTCAAGCACTGATGTGGACGAGAAGGCCTGGTCCTGCTGGGATCTGATCTTGTGAGATGCAGCAAGCAGTGTTCAGCTTGCTGCATCTCACAAGATCAGATCCCAGCAGGATACATATCAATATTGGCTGAGAATACTGTTTTGGAGAAGCTGGAGACGTTTGCCTAGGACATAGATCTTCTTAGCCTCTCCTTCTCCTCAGGCTTCCATCAACGGTCGATACCCACCAGCCTCAGACCATCTTCTCCTTGGATATCTGTGACCTGTATACCCTTCAGTGGATCCGGATGACAGCAGACGATTCCTCCCATTGATTTACCTGCGCATGGCCTATGGGATTCTGGTAAGCTCACATCCATTACCTTTTTTGGATTGATCAGAATACCCTGTTGGCCTGTGTGTTTTCCTACAAATGAGATTGTTTACATCTGGTTTCATTACATTGGGATTCATCCCCTGCGGTGTGAATTTATTCTCATATCTGAACTACTTTTCTTAAGTGAACATTTTCCCCTTGGATATTAATATATGTGTTGTGGGCGCTGCATTATACCTTTTTATTCGCAGTATAGTTCGCAGCAGTGTGAACCAGGCCTAAAGGGAATGTATAGGAATTTTGCATGTAGTGTCTTTATTAAGGTGTGATGTCCAAGACTTAAAAGTAACATTTATTTATTTTTTTATTACTTTTGGTGATGTAAATATGAAATGTTGCATGCAAAATAAAAAAATGACCACTACAGGGATTTCAAAAACTGGTATACAGTACTACTAAGCTGTAAACAGACCCAAGACGTGTTGTAGCCATCAGTATCAGATTGCACACACGCACCTATACTCTTGATTTACTATAGGCAAATGAGTTGTTCACTTTGTAAGGCAATTTATCCTTTGCAAGGGCATTTTCCCTTAGCTTATTGAATGTGGGGAAGCTGTACTGACTTTCGTCATCCAATAAAGTGCAGGCGTAAATGTTGTTTTGATTAATTTCCTTGCATGTGGATGGGTATTAATTGCGCCACCATTAACTAAGCGAATGGATTATTCCCCTGCAAAGCGCAACTTCTCTTTAAAAGTGAACATCCTATTTGTCTTTAGTAAATCATCCCTACAAAGTCAGAGAAGGGATACAACTCTATTGTCAGTGGAGGCAGTGCCCCTTTGATGGCAGTCTAATCAAATGTAGGGGTTTTGATGGGCTTTCTTATGAGAAAGCCCAGTATGCTCTGCTAATAGACTAAAATAAAAGCTCAGTGTACTAAATGCTTCTTTGTAAAATATTTTTATAAAATAAAGAAACAATCATATAAAGCACCAGCATATACATGTTTGTATAGTAAAAACAATGTAAAATGAAAATGCTATTATAGTTTCCCTTGTACACACCTGTTTCCACTCATCTCTTTCCACTTCAGTTAGGTCTGGAGTCATATCAGGCAGACAAATACTGGAATCCAGGTAATGTATTTCCAGAATGCCCCTCTTCCCAAATTCCTCACTCAGTACATTTTTATGCGGACTGGAAAGCAATGTTGGTGAACAGCATGGCTGAGGAGCAACGTGTGCTTTGTAGCTCAGAGTCCCCAAATGGTTTTCTGAGTTGGTAAAGCTTTGACAGCCATCCAGGGGTGCTTTGTTAAGTTTTGGAACTCTGGTGCTGTCTTTTCCTGATTCTAGTTTTGGTGGTCGCAGAGCAGATTTATACTGAAATGCAAAGAAAATACATATTAATATTTGGTCTCACAGCTGTTAATTAAACCTTATAGGTCCTTGTTAACCTGCTGTTGCTCAGAGGTCAACCATATCTAGATGCTCAGGCCAAATTTAATATTATCAAGGTGTGTTGGTTAACGTGACATGCCTGCATACTTTTCCTAAATTTTTAAAGGACATGTATACACTACATTACCAAAAATATCAGGACGCCTGCCTTTACACGCACCTGAACTTTAACCTCCCTGGCGGTATTCCCGAGTGTGGCTCGGGGTGGAATTTGAGTACCATTAGCGGTAACCCCGAGCCACACTCGGGATTGCATTGCTGGATCCAGGCTGGGTTACTCACCTTGTCCCCTGGATCCAGCGATATCCTCCCGCGGTGTCAGCGTGTCTGTCCTCCGCCTGATGCCTCTGTGTTCCGGGCTCTGTTCCCTGCGAGCGTCGCGTCGCACGGGGACGGAGACCGGCGGGAAATTCAAATAGTGAAACACACTGCAAACATTCAGTACACTGTAATCTTACAGATTACATTACTGTATGAAATCATTTCACATCCCCTTTGTCCCTAGTGGTTTGCCCAGTGCCCTGCATGCACTTTTATATTATAAATGTCATTCTTTCTGCCTGGAAACATGAGAATGTCCATAGCAACCAAAAAGTGTCCCTTTACGTCAAAAGTGTTTTTCTATCTGCGAGAAAACACCGATAGTAAATAAGAATGATTTGCAGAATTGAGTGATACTGATTTTTGGGGAAATTTATCATCAGAAACTGAAAGTGACGACAGCGACAATTCTGCAACTGAGCAAATTTCAGTGTTTTTGGTTTGATTACATTATTGAATAAATTTTATTACTATTACGTTATTATTTCTGATACTTATTTATAGTTATTTATTATATTATAATTTATGATTTAATGTTTCAAACTTTTTCATACCCGGGATGTCTACTAGACTCTTGTTTGGACAGATTTAAGTGAGTTATTCCTAAGAATTACAGGCCTACAATATAAAACGCCAAATTTCCATGCAAAATAATCGTACCGCTTTCAGCACCAAAAATCTGAAATAATCATACTGCCAGGGAGGTTAAAGCATAACTCCAGGATTTTCAAAAAATCCCCCATTAGGACACCCCCTACACAAAATACTTTAAAAAACAGTTATTACATTTGTGAAATTCCTTGCCATTAAGGCTGGGTTCACACTATCCGACAAAAAAACGGCCCGACTTTGATCCTACTTTGCTGTACGATTTGCGGTCCTACATAGGGTCAAAGTCGGACCGTTTGTCTGTGAACAGGGATCCGACTTTGATCCCGACAATGCCATGCACTTTGTGCTCTGGGGATCTTGAAGGGGAACTCCACACCATATTTTTAAAGAAAAAACTGGCATGGGGTCCCCCTCCAGGAGCATACCAGGCCCTTTGGTCTGGTACGGGTTTTAAGGGGAACCCCCACACCGAAAAAACGGCGTGGGGGTCCCCCCCAAAATCCATACCAGACCCTTATCCGAGCACGCAACCCGGAAGGCCAGGAAAGGGGGTGGGGACGAGCGAGCGGCCCCCTCCCTCCTGGACCATACCAGGCCGCGTGCCCTCAACATGGGGAGTATGGGTGCTTTGGGGCAGGG
>BLSH010502800.1:977978-993790 GCA_018402905.1 Glandirana rugosa
ACGAATACAAAGGGACGTCTGTCCGACCGTTCCAAGACCCAGTCCACTGTCGACATATAACTAATCCTTTTTCCTTGTATGTCAACACAAGTTTTAATAAGTTGGGGGTTACGACATTTACCAAAATCCCTTAAATCACATGTAAACATTAACATAAGACTTACTTTAGGATGTTCCTGAAGAATTTCTTGGTATACGTTGATTTTACTGTAGTTAAGCAAAACATTATGTCATCATTTACAAAGAAAACACTTAAAAAGTAACTGTATTAATAAGTTGGGGAATTTCTGATGGTGAGACTTCTTGTCTCCAAGTTACTTCACAAAAGTTAGTCCGTAATGAAAACACTTCATTGAACCTCTGTTCTTCAGAGTGGTAGTCTTTAAGGGGTTGAATAATTATGTCAATGAAAAATTCACAAAAGAAACATTTACTACTGTATTACAAAACGAATTGATGTCATTTTAGTTGCATATGGTTCTTTAAGAAGTCCTTGTAGGATTTCATTCAGAATACAATTACAAATGTACACTAAATTCCCTAAAACCATTTACAGCATTGGGGGTTGAATAATTTTGAACACAACTGTATGTTCCTTTTTCCTAATCAATATACAGCTGTCACCTGACCCAGAACCTTGCCAGCCTGTCTGCAGGGAAACATAAGCAGGAGGAGCTTCTAGTCCTCTGCCTCTGGTCACATGTTCAAAATAAAAAAAAACGCCTTTGGAATACAGAGTAAAAGTAAATAAATAATATAAATAAACTGTTTTAAATTGGCATACAAATATATATTTGAAATCAAATCTTTATTATTTTGTGGAAATATAGTGTGGGCAGATTTCTGCCAGGCTCAGGCTGTGTCACACCCATGCAGCCTGTGTCTTAGAATAAAAGGGAGGTGAAACCACCATTAATCTACATGTAATATCCCACCCCTATTGTGTTTAGCTGCTGGTTAGTGGGCATAGAGGAGTAGAGAGGGGGTGGGCTGTCAGCTACTACTGTGTATATGTCCGCATGTGTGATTCAATAGTCACATGGGCTGCTCAAATATGCATACAGATGGAAATGAGTGATGCCTATTAGCAAAATTATGTAGGCATAGGACACCCCCTCTGCCATGCCCCCCTTAATGGAGAATTGTACAAAAAAAGATTGGTTAAACCCACAAGTGCTTTTTTTACCCCTACTATTCCTTTTTTTGGCTTTTGAAATTCACAAATGCAGCAATTTAGAAACTGGGTGACAGGTTTAGCACTATGAAACACTTTTTGATAGATAAATAGTGCATTTTATATACAACTGTATAGATCAGACCAAAACGAGGGACAAGTGAGGAGGAAGGAGGGACAGAGGGACTTTGCTCAAATGAGGGACAGTTCCTCGAAATCAGGGACAGTTGGGAGCTATGGATATGTTAGTGGGAAAATGCTCAGCATAGAAACTCACTGAAAACTGAGCATGTGCAGAGTTGCCACCACAGCTGCAAAATACCTAGCTAAATTGGGGAAATGAACAGATGGTGGAGATAGAGAGCAGCAGGATCAACCAGTTTTTTTGCAGAATACAGAAAACTAATCTCATAGTGACTGAGTTAGTATGAACAGCATGTAATACAGCTTTTATTGATAGATTTTATTATGTGGGTTTAGTGACACTTTAATCTAGTTTTTATCAAAGTATAGGTTTATTTTAAAAATGTTTTCAGGCAAAATTGCAATTCTGCCATCTGTACTACTCACCTCCTGTAGGAAGCGCTCAACAGCAACCAACAACTATTTTGTGCATAAAGCAGTAAAAGAAGGAAAAGGAGAATATGACCACCAAGAGTAGTAGTAATAGTTATTTCTTTGCACACTTTTATAATTAAAGCTGGCTGTTTGTCATACTGTAAACACTGGAAGAGTATGTTACTTCCAACTATATGACTTCTCAATTTTCCAGTGGGAACAGTGCTAAGCTCTCTATGCCCTTGTTAACACAGGTTTGGAATGGGTAGATTGACAAAGACTTCCACCAGCAGTTTGTGAGGCATTCTGTATGCATGGTGCTGTGTTGCAATGACCAGTATGTAGCCTGCATTGTATTATTTGCTCCAAATGACAGACTCCTCCGTGTCCCATTGCCCCCTTGTCATCAAAAATTAGTACACCCCTAAGTGAAAATGTCCAAATTGGGCCCATTTAGCCATTTTCCCTCCCCAGTGTCATGTGACTTGTTAGTGTTACAAGGTCTCAGGTGTGAATGGGGAGCAGGTGTATTATATTTGGCGTTATCACTTTCACCCTCTCATACTGGTCACTGGAGGTTCAACATAGCACCTCATGGCAAAGAACTCTCTAAGGATCTGAAGAAAAGAATTGTTGCTCTACATAAAGATGGCCTAGGCTATAAGAAGATTGTCAAGACCCTGAAACTGAGCTGCAGCACGGTGGCCAAGGCCATACAGTTGTTTAACAGGACAGGTTCCACTCAGAACACATTCTGTATGCATGGTGCTGTGTTGCAATGGCCAGTATGTATCCTGCATTGTTTTATTTGCTCCAAATGACAGACTGCCCGAGTCCCACTGCCCCCTTGTCATCAGGAGGATGTTTAAATGCTTGGGAATGCAGTACCTTAAGATATAATGTATATAACCAAAGATATATTTTATATATATATATATATATATATATATATATATAGACAGGTGCAATTTGTTGTCTCCACTGCAGGTGGCGCTCAACCACAGCAGCAATGCAGAGGGAGGGGAAGTAACGGGGAACATAGTTCCTCTATGACTTCCTCAGTCACTGGGGCATGGGATGCCAGTTGCCCATGTGACTCTGGCAGCCATCTTAGGTGTGGCAGAGTGTATTTAAGACCCTGTTCCTGGGTTTGGCACTCATTCGCATGGGTAGTGTAAGGAATGGTCAACCATCTGTCAGGGACAGTATTAGTGGTAGAGAAAGGTTCCAGTCTAATAGGAAAAACTTAGGAGTCCACATTCTCCTTGGACACCTTTCCACTCGGAAAGGCCACGATGCATGCTGCCCCTCCAGACAGATGCTATCAGTTCGGATGAAGCCTGCTCTGCTCCACTACACACTGTTGGTAACCATTAGTGTTCTCGGCTGGACCGTCTCCCACTGGGCTTTTGTGAACTGTTTGCCATTAATTCAATAGAAGTATTATCATTTGTACCTGGACTGTGTGTGTGTTATTGCCACTACACCAAGCTGCACCCACCCTCACTAAATTACCAAAAGTATTGTGACGCCTGCCTTTACATCAGTGGTTCTCAACTCCGGTCCTCGGGACCCACTAACAGGCCAGGTTTGCAGGATAACTGGAATACATCACAGGTGATATCATTTGCTACTCAGTGATTGCAGTATTCTAGTCTGCATCTCCCCAAGGTAATACTTAAAATCTGGCCTGTTAGGGGGTCCCGAGGACCGGAGTTGAGAACCACTGCTTTACATGCACATAAATTTTAATGGCATCCCAGTTTTAGTCCGTAGGGTTCAATATTGAGTTGGCCCACCCTTTGGAGCTATAACAGCTTCAACTCTTCTGGGAAGGCTGTCCACAAGGTTTAGGAGTGTGTCTATGGGAATGGTTGACAACTCTTCCAGAAGCGCATTTGTGAGGTCAGGCACTGATGTGGCCTAGTTGGCCTGGCTCGCAGTCTCCACCCTAATTCATCCCAAAGGTGTTCTATTAGGTTGAGGTCAGGACTCTGTGCAGGCCTCCACCCCAAGCCCGCTCATCCATGTCTTTATGGACCTTGCTTTGTACACTGGTGCACAGTCATGTTGAAACAGGAAGGGGCCATCCCCAAACTGTTCCCACAAAGTTGAGATCATGAAATTGTCCAAAATGTCTTGGTATGCTGACATCTTAAGAGTTCCCTTCGCTGGAACTAAGGGGCCAAGCCCAACCCCTAAAAAAACGACCCCACACCATAATCCCCCCTCCACCAAATGATTTGGACCAGTGTACAAATCAAGGTCCATAAAGACATCGATGAGCAACTTTGGGGAGGAGCAACTTGACTGGCCTGCACAGAGTCTTGACCTCAACCTGATAAAACACCTTTGGAATGCTCTAAAGCAGAGACTGTGAGCCAGGCCTTCTCGTCACATCAGTGCCTTGACCTCATAAATGCGCTTCTGAAAGAATGGTCAAACATCCCCATAGACACACTCCTAAGCCTTGTGGACAGCCTTCCCAGAAGAATTGAAGCTGTTATAGCTGCAAAGGGTGGGCAAACTCAATATTGAACCCTACGGACTAAGACTGTGATGCCATTAAAGTTCATGTGCGTGTAAAGGCAGGCATCCCAATACTTTTGGTAATATAGTGTATATTACATAAAAAACGCAGCATTGTTTTAACATACACATACACTAACCTTGTACTTTTGCATTACTTCTTTTGTAAATCCATACCTGCATTAGATTTAAATAGCCACAGTCAAATATATTATATGCACAATACTTTATCAGCATATTGCCAGAACATGTTACTTGTGGTTTATAAGAAAATATGGCTGTATAGTTCCTTAAACTGGCCAGCAGAATTTAATTTTGAACTTTTTCGATTTCAGAACATTTGTTGGATAGTGGGGTCAAATCTTTGGTCGTTTTCCACCGTAGCGATGGGAAAATGCAAAGGAATGGGATGGAACATTTTTCTACTGAATGCAAGGGCAGTTGCACTTTGTAAGTTCTTTATAAAGAGCTTAGTGAATGAGATAAAGCTCAACTGACTTCCATTATCCAATCATGTGCAAGCAATAATGTTGTTTCTTCATTTTCCTTGCACGTATTGGGTATTCTTTGCAAAGTGAAATTTTACCGCATTCACTAAGCTCTGAGAAAATTCCCTTGCAACGTAAATAGCCTATTTGCCTTTAGCAAATCAACCTCAGGGATGGCAAGGAATAATGTCATGACAAAAGATTTTTTGGAATTTCCAAACAAATGGAAAAAAAAATCTGTGTTTGGCCAGCTTTAGTCTACACAAAAATTACCTCTTGGGGTAGTATAGTTCTAAATCTTTAACTAAAAGCAGAATTGTGTCCCGTTCTGTGTGAAATCCCCCACATCAGAAGTTAGGGCCTAACAGTGGCAATTAAAGAGGTGGATGATGTTTCCTGCAACGGACACTGGGACTTGTGTTTCCCTATGGAGGCTGTACAATCAAAGAGAAAAGAAAGTGAGAGGGGCAGACCTACTCTCGGAGTCTGTGCCCTACATCTGTGGAGTCTTTGGAGTCCTACAGAGAGAGAGAGAGTTGCTGCACTCTATGAGCACCACAGCCTAGAGATTGAGCCACTTCAAGCATGCTGTGTGCAGGGACCTGGGGCAGGGCCTGGAGTGCAAGGCCATTGCTAGAGTGTCTGCACAGGGACCAAAGGACAAGACACCAAGGTTTCTCCAGCATTCCTAAGGACTGAGACTTTTGAGACAATTAACTGTCAAGTACCAGGGACCAGACCTGCTGCCTGCCAGGAATGGTGAGCTGAACTACACATCCAAAACTCTTGCCAAACGCAGTAAATGCAATAGAGTCTGCTCTTATTGTCTGCCACTAATCACCCACACTCTTAAAGGAACAGTGCACCACCTAAAGAAGGGCCTCAACGTAAGTCAGCCAACGCAGAAAATACAGCGCTAGCTACTTTCAAACTCTTTCAGGAGTACCCCTACACCAGGAATGCATATGCTCATAAGCTTTTGGAGTTGTATGTGATTGTGGATGTGGTTAGCATATTCTATGAAACCAAATCACACCGCAGTAGCACAGGAACCTTTTTCAAAATTGTACCACACACAGTTGCATTGATATGAAAGGGCACCATTAAAAATAATGTGATTTTCCTTGTCATGCGATTCTGTGCAAATGAAGTTACATCTGAAATTGCATTAGTGTGAACCAACACTAAAAGTGAGTTCTACATTACCTGAGGTTCATGATGGGGTCCTCATGGTTGCCTCTATTCAAGTGTAAATTATTTGGATAGACCAGAAGGAATGCAAAGAGGATTATTAGTATTTCTATGGAATTCTTCCCTCTGTCTACAAAGTCTCCATTAAAAAGATATGTGTTCTCTGGTGAGGGGAGACCGTTCTGCAGAACATAATCACAGGTGACATGACAGCAACAAAATAGCTGAACATTTAACATACAGAGATTTTGCAGTGTATATGTTTAACAAATATAATATATAGTCCAGAGAATTGGGTCGACCATAGACAGTTCGAATCTCAGTCGGTTCAGCAGGAGCCAGTCGAAATTCAAACCGTGTGTGGGCAGGCTGAACGTACCAAGTTATAAGATCAACTTGGGTACAACCAGCCTGTCGGATTCACTTGTGATTATCGCTAGTGGCTGCTATAGCCCCTAGCAATAATCACTGCCTTCTCCCGGTGGGGACAACTTCCCCGCTCCCTGCCGAGAGCAGACAATTGCTTGGCAGGAGGGATTCCCCTGTCAGCACTGTCTGTGTTGATAGGGGAATCATGTGAATTTCTTTCCTGCAACCTGTGGCTGCAGAAAAGAAATTCACACTGTCTATAGCCTGCATTTAGCCTGGTACACACTATGAGTTTTTTGGGTTGAATGAAAAAGAAAATTGTCAGCTCGGAACAGGTCGGAGCCGCTGTACTAACTATGCAAAGTTAGTATAGTGATCTCCCTTGCTGAGCTGTTGTGTTCTGACAGGGGGGGCGCCCTCCCTGTCCCCCCCTACCAGAACACTCCAAAGAGCGCTCTCTGCCATTGGCTGAGAGTGCTGACCGGGAGTCGGTCGGCTGCTGATTTTCCAGCATGCTGGTCTGACAGAAACCTGCCAAGCGGCCGGCTTCTGTCAGACAGGATGGCATACACACGTCCAAATGACGGCCATTTTTTTTTAACCACCCATCTGCACATCTGGCCAATGATCGGACCCTCTGTACAGTATATCCCTCTTCCATAAGGATCAAATCACGCATAAGGCAGTCTTCAAAAAGTAGTGATGTGCTTTAATATATTGAAATTCTCTGACTAGGAATAACTCTTAAATTTTATAAAATGTCTACAAGGAGAAAAACTATGGAAGGTGGAGATAAAATAACATACCAAGAGAAAAATGCATAAAAAGTGAAAAACAGATGTATTTTGTTTCTATTTTATATTAGTGCTTGCATTTCTATACAGCCCTAAGTTTAGAAAAAAAAATACACTGTATATAGTGTATATAGTATATATATATATATATATATATACTTTTTATATGCTTGTAAAATATTATTACGTTTGCATTAATACATATTGGTTCCATGAGTATAAAAATGTAATTACCTTATAGAATATTAATAGCAGATCATCCAGTTTTCCATGAAGGTCACCTAACAAGGAAAATCAATTAAAGATATCATAGTGAAATTTTGTAATGTACCAATTATCATCAAGACGTATCTAAACCCAAAACAAAAACGTAATACATTGTAGCTTACCAGTCCGTAGATGGTGATCACTAGTTTTCTTTTATTGTTAATATGGTAATCCTGCCAGTAATACTTTTTATTCTAGGGTGACAATGCTCACTTACTGCACTTCATCTGCGGATGTACCATTGTCACCCTGCTTTTTTTATTTGGACAACAAACTCCTTCACCCTCTTCTCTTTATGACATAAGGAAGAGATTTGCCCTAGCTAACAGAAGATAGCCGAGAAGACGGATAAGAGTTTGATATAGAATTTCAGGTTAATACACAGTACCTTCCAGGATCAACAGATATTTTTCTGTGCTCGCAGAAAATATGCTTAGTCTAAAAAAACAGAAAGGAAGGGGAAAGAGAGCCACCGAGCCGCCAATGGTGTAGCAGAATTTATTCAATATAAAAGTTTAAAATACTAAAAGCTAAAAAAAAAAAAAAAAAAAGAATGCAGACACTACATTTAAACAGTGGTAATATGTAATATTTTACATTTTTGTTTTTGGGTTTAGATCTTAGATTTTAAAATCTGTATTACATCCACCATCTCATGGCTTTTACAGCTGTTGTGGATAAAGTGTCTATTTTAATTTTGCATTGTAAAAAGTATTATTTTCAGCAAAGTGACCATATGGGTCCTTGCAGTGGAAGAAAAAGCATTTCATTTGCAAGCTGGCACTTCATTTTATAAAAGTATTTCACCAAAAAATGTTGCATTGCACAATAGATGGCTTCAGCATGAAATACTGCCAGTTAAACTTGTTGGAGGCATTTTGCTCTGTACTGGCTGCTGCCATTCTTCATACAATATGATCCAAAGAAACGTTTAGATCAGGGATATGCAATTAGCGGACCTCCAGCTGTTGCAAAACTACAATTCCCACCATGCCTCTGCCCCTGGGTGTCATGCTTATGGCAGTCAGAGTCTTGCTATGCATCATAGGACTTGTAGTTCTGCAACATCTGGAGGTCTAGATTGGTCTATATCTGGTTTAGATATTGATGATGGATTATTGAAGTGTGCTTTTTAAATGGAAAATAACAGCAGCAATAGAAGGGTGTTTTCTTTATAAAGGTAATACATTCCAGCTATGGATTTTTAATGTACAACAGAAAAGAAAGAAGTAAAATCTTAATTTTTTTCAAAAATAATTAATGATTAATACATTTAAATCATGCATAAATTAAAATGTGTTATTGGTAAGTATTATAACAATTATCAAAGAATGTTTCAATAAAGCTCTCTGTTTAAAATAAATCATCTGTCACTTAAACATCCTAGGTGAACAACAATGTGCCTGATAGCAATGATGAATGACCAGCTGAGGTCACATGATAAGGTATGATTGGCTTGATTGATCTTACTCAGGGGTGCCAAACTTTATTTCATCGTGGGCCGTATCAGCATTATGGTCGCCCTGAAAGGGCCGGTCGTATATGTAAGACTAGATGTCCAGAGCACCACCCCCCTTACATCAGATGCCAAGAGCTCCCCCCCCCCACCATCAGAAGTCAAGGGTCCCCCACCCTTCCTTGAATCACAGTAGGGGCAGAGCTGAGAAGCAGAAAGTGCAGGGTCTAGAGGAGGACCAGAGGAGACCTGGAGTCTTCTGAATGCTGAGACCAGGGAAGGTGAAGATGAGGGGGTGCTGCAGCTGCACAGAGGAGCAGGATCTGAAGGAGTTCTGTCCTCCACTCTGCGGCCGACTGCTGAGACAGAGGTGGTTGAGATGAGGGGAGTGCTGCAGCTGCAGGAAAGGTGTGAGGGCCACATGAAATGACCCGGAGGGCCGGATTTGGCCCCGGGGCCTTGTGTTTGACACCTGTGATCTTACTGAAGGCAATACTCACCGCATATTGTTATTTGCTTGGAAAATGATGTTGTTAAATGGACAATATTTGGCATTTGTTTCAGGAGTTTTCTGGTCTCATGTAAAAGTTGAAGGACATACCGCGCATGAAGTTGCTGAAACAGGAGATGAAACATCAGTGCAGAAAGCAGGATTTTGCTAAAGAGAATCTGTCAATGGGGAAAAGACTGCAGCAAGTATAAAGTGCAGGCACCTAGATTCATTCAACAGCCTTCAAAAGTCTACTATTACAACTATACACTTGGCCCCAACTTCCTGATTCACCCCTTCTTTCTTCCTTCGCACTCTTGTGAGCCAGTGAGGCAATCAATCATAGTGATGGGCTGCATGAATGTTCAAGGATGGGAGGTAGCAGCAAGCTCCAGCTCTATCCAAAGTCTCTTAGCTTTGTCCATCAGAACAGGTTGGGATTCAGCTGGGACCTTAGACTTTTGGGGGTTGCTTCAGCTATAGGAACATTATACCTACAGGAGTTATTTTTGCCCTGACATTTCGGGGTTGATTTACATGTAAAGGCAAAAAGGCTATCCACTTTGCAAGGAAAATTGCACTTTTCAAGGAAATATTCCCAAGATCTTAGTGAAGGTGGTACAATTTCACTTTTCAAAGATTACCACATGCAAGGAAAATAATACTTGTACGTGATTGAGTAATGGAAGCCAGCAGAGCTTCACCTTCTTAACCTTTGGAAAAAATTCCCTTGAAAAGTGCAACTTCCTGTGCAAAGTAAACAACCTATTTGCCCTTAGTTAATCAACCCCATTCTATTTAAATATATGTAAAAGTTTAGTAACATGCATATTCAGGGCTTCTTTTCAGTGGGAACGCACCCCCAGAATGGAATGTATGTAATGGCAAGAGGTGCTGGAGTGTGCTGGAGGGTCTATTGATGCTGGGTGCTGGGGATATATTGTCACTGGAGGGCATCTGTTTTTTGTGGGTCAATTGTTGCAGGGGGGTCTTATGTTGCTGTGGGGTCGATTGTTGCTGGGAGGGATCTATTGTTAAGGGAGAGATCTAATGCTGCTGGCTACTGGAGTGTCTATTGATGCTGACTGATGGAAAGTTTGTTGATGTTGGCTGCTTTGGGGATCTGTTGTTGCTGCTGGGGGTCTATTGTTGCTGGAGTGGTATTTTGCTGCAGGGGGCCCATTGTTGCTGGGGGTGTCTATTGTTGTGGGGAGGATCTGCTGTTGGTGGGGAGAGGGGTGCCTATTGCTGCTGAGGGGGGGGGCTATTGTTGCTTGCCAGGTCTATTGTTGCTGGGGGGTCTAGTATTGCTGGCAGCAGGGGATCTATTTTACTGCTTTTCTAGTTATCAATAGCAAGTTCAATAAAGTAAGCTTAACACCACAGAATGATACTTGATTCTGTATTCTCTAAATGGGGAGGTACTAGGAGCTGGGTAGGGGGTAGAAACGGGGTGACTCTGAAGGGCAAAGTCCCTGCACCTGTTCTCTAAGACAAAAAGCCCTGTGTATATTAAAATATTTTCTGTATAATGACTTTCTTGGTTGTCAGCTAAGGAAAACAGGTGAAATTAACAATTGGCTGTGCTTAGTGTTGGAGCTGTACTTGCCTGTGCATGTATGAAGACCTTTTCCACAAAGTATGCACTATTAGTAAGGTCTAAGCTTTTAACTGTTGCTCTGTATTGCCAGCATAGACTGTTGTGGCCAAATAATCTTGAGGGTATGCAAACCATCTGAATATATTCCATGGCACTGCTACATAATAAAGGAGCAGTGACAATGTTTGAAGATGTTTCATTAGATCAGTGGTTCTCAACTCCGGTCCTCGGGACCCCCCAACAGGCCAGGTTTGCAGGATAACTGAAATACATCACAGGTGATATCATTTGCTGCTCAGTGAGTGCAGTATTCTAGTCTGCATCTCCCCAAGGTAATACTTAAAATCTGACCTGTTGGTGGGTCCCAAGGACCGGAGTTGAGAACCACTGCATTAGATATTTTTGTGACCTGGAATTACATGACTATGAACAGATCTGCGGTCAACTAATTTTCTAAACCAATGACTTCATACATTGATGGTTAAGAATGTTGGTAAATGTATGTATACAACATCTTATTTTTATCTATTTTTGAAAAAGTTTAATTAGGTCAACTTTAATAACTAGCAGGTCTGAATGCCTAGGTGTTGACAGGTGCCTGGCCAGGAATATGTATGCGTGGAGTCTTCAGGCTAAGAGAAGTGGCAGAGAATCTCCAAACCACAGGAAAGTGATTATCCCATCCAAGAAGAAGCGATGTGGGTCCAGAGCCAGCTTGGTGGGAGCAGGCACCCAATAAGGTACCCTTACATAGGCCCAGTTTTCTTAATGAACTTGCAATGAGTATTTAGTTTGCTAAATAGGAAATTTATGAATGGAGTGCTCTTTTTCCTTTTTTTGCTGTGTTAGGCACACATGAGAAAATATAAGTTGCTCAGGGCTAGTCTAGCTTACTTGTGTATCACTATGTGCATCTTTCCTGGTGCATCTTCATGGCAGCATACACATGGGTTGTGGCTCCGCCCCCACAACATGATAGGACTGGTTAACTATAAATCAAAGACAGACCCGGCTCACAGCATTCTCCTTTTTTTCCTCACCTGATCAGGACTGGAGTCACGAGGTATCCCTTACCGCTTGTCGCCCCAGCCAAGTTCAGCCTCTCTTGGTTGGAAGTCCTTCCTGCACAGTCTCTAAACGAGCTATATGGTTGGAGCCCCATTCTGGTGGTCTGGGGGGCATATTTCAGCTTCTTCTGGGTGGATGTCCTTCCTGTACAGTCTCTAAATGAGCTATATGGTTGGAACCCTGGGTGGATGTCCTTCCTGTACAGTCTCTAAATGAGCTATATGGTTGGAGCCCGATGCTGGTGGTGCAGGCCTCTCAAAGAAAGCTTTAAACAAGCTTTGACGTAAGTGACAGCGTTTCCCTTTTCTTTCCATATGCTTTTAACTTCTTTTCTCTGTTTTGTGGGCGTTTGCCATTTCTAAGATGGCTGCAGCAGTGCAAAGTTCACTCAGCATGAGAGGCAGGAAGTGATGCGGTCTCTGTGACCAGTTTCCTGGCTAGAACTTCACCAAGATGATGATCTGGGCATGCTCAGGCACTGATCTCACTAATGGCAAAATGTGTCAATTTTAAATGGTTTTATGACATTTTTGGGCAACACATGTTGGAGCTCTCACTCGTGCATGCTGGATGCTTATGTGCTCATTGTTTGCAGGTATGTTTTCCCTTTGTATGGTATTCATCTGGACTTTTCCTATCTCTTTCTCAGTATTGCTCTGGGATCAGTGTACTCTTTATGGCATTCACCTGGGCTCTTCCTATCCCCTTCTCAATGCTCGCTCTGGGATCACTGTGCTATGCTGTTTTTAAATTTAAGTCTGCTGCTTGCTCTGTTTCTATGGGGAACGCTGTCCAGTCAGACCACCCATTGCTTTTAAGGTAAAGGGATTAGGTAAGTAGTGAAGATTGAGAAAAAGAGAACTAATATCCATAGTCCTGTAAGGACCACAAGATGGAGGGAGCCTTCTAAAGGTCAAGGCAAGTCACCATCTAAAGAACAGACATCCAGGCAATGTTGATTAAGGTCACCGTCTTACCACCTTAATTGTCATTTCTCCCCATTTACAAACATCACAAGTTACCAGACCTAATAGGTACTGCATTTGTGGTAGAAAGTCATTGCCTGCCAAGCTGGTATGTCAAATATACCTGGAACAAGCAGGATACAGCCCTGCAAGGACCTCAAGATGAAGGTAGCCTTCTAAAAGCCAGAACAATCACCATTTAGGCACAGACATTAAGGCAACATTGACCAAGGTCATCATCTCACCTCTCATTATTATTTCTCACAGGTTACCAGCCCTAATGGTGGCTGCATTTGTGGTGGAGAGTCATTGTTTGACAAGCTAGTATGTCAAGTCCGCTTGGAGGAAGCGACAACTGACAAATAAGGGGATGTCTGGAAAGTAGCTGCCTTGATTAAAGAATCGGCCAAGGAGTTGATACATGAAGCCTGTACTCCCCAGTTGGTGACTGAATTGCCTAGCACTTCCAACCAGAGCCAGTAGGTGGTGTCCAAATTGGAAAGCTTGTCAGAGGAAGAAAGTGTTAAAGGGGCCACAAGCTTTGAAGATTGCCCAATAGAGCCTTTTTGTAAGGCAATTGCCTGGGGTGAAGTGGAGGAAACTCTCCACAAGGTTAGAAAGTATTCATTCCCTTCACTGAACTGGAAGAGTTAATCCAGGAAGAATGGAGGGGTCAGAGGAAAAGGCCCGTATAAACAGATTGTCAAAACTGTATACTCTGAAAAAGCTAACGGGGAATCTGCTGCAGTCTCCTTCAATGAGGGATGCATCATTAATGTAGCTGGCAAGACATGTCAACTTGCTGTTATGTTCAAGGAGGCTCTAGTCTGAAAATCAGATCTACATCTGAAGTGCTCCTACATACTGTAGCATTTGCAGGTGGCAGCAGACAAGCAATAACCAGCCCCTGTGCTGAGTGGGTCTAATGGGAGTGGTTTCATAATTATCAACCAGCTGCTGCACCTGCGGGACTCTGAGGAAGCTGGCAGGGTCTGCATCCCTTTAGACATGATTTTTCTATTGGGAGTATCTTACCAAAATTACTTTTTGTTGCAGTGGTTGCCAAAAATCTGACTTTTATATTGGTGCAGACTTCTGGGAATGTCAGTGAGTCAGTCACACAAACAGGAAATGATGTTGTGGGGGGGGGGGTGTTCCTTACACATTCTGGGTACAGAACACCTCCAGATAGTCGCATTGCATTTTACACAAAATTACAGCCCTGAAGATTGAAAAGTGGAGTAACCCTTTAAAGAAGCCCTTCTGGAAGAAGTGAAGAGACAAGGAGGTAACGGCTTTGTAAGAGCTGAAATTCATTCTTTTCCTTTTAGGTTTGTGTCAGTAGACGTCAATTGATGTTTTTCAAGAGCGGTGTTCCCCGCGGTCACAGCAAGAAGGGTATTATAGCTGAAGCCATGGTTGGCGAATTGCCTTAAAAATAAATAAATAAAACTGGTGCAAGATACCAGACAACAGATCTAATCCATTTGGGAGTAGACAGGATACAGCCACCTCAAGGGTGACCACTGGCAGGTCAGGGCGAATATCATCTGACAAAAAACAGAAAATTCTGAAAGGTCCAGCATACAGGCGGCAACTTCCAAACAGATACAAGAAGGCAAAATCCTACGGAACGGGGAAAAGATTGGTGAAGGAACTGGAGAACTACCCAATCATTATTAAAGCCTTAAAACTCTAAGGCACCTGTCTTGGGAGAACAGCAAAAGTCTTTTTAAGGGTGCACTCATACAAGGGGGTGCCTGTGTGAAGCTTTGCGCACACACCTGGATTGAAAATATTCAGGATCAGTGGGTCATATCAACTATATTGCCGTGACATTGGTGGATGTTTAAGGGATGTCCACCTTTCTGGTACAATCATTTTATTAAAAAAGTATATCATCATGACAAACGTTCACTCATGCAGGGGCGTAATTCAATGAGCATAACGATCATATATCATTGATAGGTGGGATGTCCACCTTTCAATCTCTTCCAGTCAGCCAAGCTACCAGAATTAATGGAAAATTTTAAAAAATGATGGTCAAGTTTTGTAGCCGGATTAAATAAATGAGCAATCTTAAAGGCTCCACTTGCCTAGAGGAGATGAGGATTTGGTTCGCCTCTGTTCTTAAAAAAAAAAAAAAAAAATCATCAGGTAATCTGTGCCCAGTGGTAAAAAAAAAAAAAAAAAAAACCCTCAACAAGCACAGGAAGTTGGAGGCATGCAAGATAGAAAACCTCCAATCCATTATATTATTGATAAATCTGGGAGACTGGATGCTCTGTAGGTTTATCAGACACCTACATGTCCCAATTCATCCACAATTCCTCTGCCAGCTTCAGTGCCTCCCCTTCGGTCTGCACATCTCCCCCAGGGCATTCACAAAGGTCTCACTGCAATAGCGACGGGGACAAATCAGTAGAACTTCCACAATGGAATAGCCGTCCTCTGATAGAGAAAGTCAAAGGTGCTTTGGGAGTGAAGTCTCTCCAGCAGAACAGTGACGGAGTATCCTTGGTTCTTTGTAACTGACCAATTGTTTTGAATGGAACATTATCACATCAGACCTCAGCTAGAAAGGTTGGGGGATGCATTTCAAAGAGCAGGCTGCTCGAGGTCATGGGATGTTCAGCTTATGAGGCATAGTATTGAATGCTCTTGAACTGAGAGTAGTGTGCAAAACACCCCTTCTGTCATTCACTCCTTTTAGAAGAGGAGCAAGATTTATACCGTGCATAGACAGCAGTGGAAGGGTAGGATTCTTAGGCTGTCAGTGGAACTTCCTGTATCAATAATTGCAAATATACCATTTTGGCTTAGGAGGCTCTAGTGTCTCTCCTACACTTAAGCATTGAGTCAC
>BLSH010502800.1:994444-1006329 GCA_018402905.1 Glandirana rugosa
CATGAAAAAGTCGAAAGGATAAAACGTCTAAACTAAAGACTATATAAGTTCACGAGTTTTCTTCAGGTTCTCTTGGAATACCAAATACTGTACTATCTTCAAGGACTGAGTATGCTACCTGGTGCCGACAGTAAGGGTGATTGACACAGACTGTGGTTGTTGGACGAAGTACGAAAATTCGTTCTTTTCCGTTCTAACGTGAATGGACATCAGAGTCATTACTTTCTTCTCAAGACGAACGAATACAATGAAACGAAAAAACTATTTAGGTATACAAAGTTTGACTGGTATCGTTTCTTTTTAGAGATCGTCGACTAGTTAAATATTGAGTCCTATCATGTTGTGGGGGCGGAGCCACAACCCATGTGTATGCTGCCATGAAGATGCACCAGGAAAGGAAAATTACGGAAAGGTGAGTATACAATTTTCCGTTTTATTACTAGTTATAAATTGATCAGCTGCTAGAGATTTTTCTTTGCTATGGTCAGTTTGAAACATATGGATTTATCAAAAAAGCAAAGTAACATAAGCAAGCAGAACTCTTCTTTCATTACTGAGACTACAGGTAAGTGCAATCTTGCCTTTTCTTGCTTAAAAGCATGAAGCAGGTTGTTGGTGTCAGACACAGTTAGTGGGAATGACAGCCGTGGTCCATCGTATGAGTCAGGAACTTCTATCATGTCATAAACCATAAGGTTCTCTTGGACTTCTTTTGAGCACTTGAATATATCAGAAATCAAATCTGCAAAATAGGAAAGCTGAAAAAGTACTGGATCATGGCATATTCAGCTTCATCAATCAGAAGACATTACAGTTGGACCACATTAGCTACATAAAATGACTTTGTTGGGCTTATTGCATAAACAACTAATTATATACAAGGTGCAGAAACTCCTGTCAACAAATCTGATTTCAGTTTAATCTGATCAGAATACAGCGACATTTCATTGCTGCATTTTACAGCCTACTGTATGTTCTACACAAATAATAAGCATATACTTCTGTGTTTGGCATACAAATAATATTTAGAGGGCTTATGTGTTATATTTTGAAAAAACAAATGCTTATACTTAATTATTCCCTGGGCGCTCAGGTCTGGTTACACAAGCTCCCCAGCGGCCAGCTTCAGTGAAGAGGAGAGATCGCCAACAATGGCTGCAATACCTATGAAGTGATGTCATCCATAAGATTACTATAGTGGATTCATATCGGCTGTCCTTCCTCTCCCCAAGAAACTGGTGCCGGGAACTGATCGTGTGACCAGACCAGAGCTCCCTCAGAATAGATAAGTATAAGCATCTTTCCTCTACAGGGTAGTTAGAACAGGGTTTAGAATGGGGGTGAGAGCAGGTTTAAGTTTAAATGGAAAGTAATAGTATCAATACGGGATTTTATAGGTGCCATGGAAAGTAATTACAAGAGAATATAAAATGTTACATTTTATTGGTATAAATGATTAAAATCTGTTAAAAAGTGCATAACATAGGTACATCTTGGTAAGAGTATGTTCACATACATATCGGTATCATGGTGCATAGGTGGTATCACGTCACACCGTGAGCACGCCCAGGAACCACGGATTATGAATGTAGATCGATTCAGCCTATTTTACATCGTTGTGTGTAAGTTACTTTTTAGATAAATCTTTTTAAACACTGGTGGGCCTCACTATTGGCTATTCCCTCTCACCCCTCATGGTGTAACATGGTGAATCATCTTGGAGGAATGCTGGAGTGACCTACCGTGCTTGCTACATATGGGTGATCCAATATGATGTGCTGGAGAGAGGAACCCTGAACCAAGATTGACGGATGGATGTATTGTTGTGCCTGTTTTCTGCTGTGATCTGGTAAGGAGACTTGCTAGGCACAGTGGTGTGGTGTGCTTTTTATTCACACTGTGAATCGGTGCTGGGACTCCTTCCTCCTGCTTTCATTTCAAGATTTTGTATTGTTTTTTAGTCCTGCATACGGACTCTTTCAAATCGGTATCATGGTCGTATTCCCAACATGTTTCACCTATCACGGCTTCTTCAGGGGATATTGGTGACCACTATTAGTGCGTAAATGATATCAAAACAAGTGACAAAATATTAGAAGATAAAAAGGCATATCATTGCATAGTGGTCATCCCCTGAAGAAGCAGTGATAGGCGAAACATGTTGGAAATAAGATAATTATACCGCTTTGTATGTGAAAATCTATGTTATGCATTTTTTAACAGATTTAAATCATGTATACCAACAACATGTTACATTTTATATTCTCTTATAATTACTTTCCATGGCACCTATATAATCCCATATTGTTACTATTACTTTTCATTTGATCATCTAGGGATGTGGTGCATACGTATTGAATCACTTACCCACATTAACATACTTCTCTGCCAGGTTTAAGTATAGTTTTTGTCTTGACTTGCACTTTAATTTGTCCACTGCGATATATATGCTCCAACTTGGAGACTCTCGAAAATTAGAGTTGGGACTACACTATACAGAAGGGTCCTGACGAGGCAGTATGGCTTCCACATATATTTGCAAATGCTGTGCAACTAAAACCTCTGATTTTAAATCATTTTTTTTTGCTGGCTAACAACTAAATGTTCTGGGAAAACTTTGGTTTTGCTTAACTTTTTTGACTGGCCTTCTTTTTTAAGGACAGCCCAAACTTCCTTAGAGGCCCAACAAAGTCCAGTGGCAGCTGAAGGCACCCAGAGTGTCCCCATTCCTATCCCAGCAAGCTAAACAAAGCTCTCCCATGTGCACCTTACTATATAAATTGGGGCCGTTGCCATTTTTGTTTATTGGAATTGGCATGGAGACATATTGGATGCCTTCAGCTGCCATTGTGCTATGCTGGGCTTCTGATGTGTCCCTGCACCTTTAAGAAGGAACAAGCTTCCTCATGGTATAACTGACCTTAATTTATCCTTTGCTATACTGTATATACTCCACGATGGAGCTTCTCAAGGATTAGAGTTAGGACTGCACTATACAAAAGGGCATTGACAACGATGTAACACACAGGGTGACTTCAGGGAGAGCTAGCTGCATGCTGGTTCCGGGGCAGAGTAGGTGCAGTATTACTAACATCTGCAGCAGCTGCTCCCTAAAGATGGCATGGTTTGCACAGCACCAGTGATGATGATCATGCTACACCCTGCCCTGTACACATGCAATAAGCAATACACATTCCACACGTTAGTGAAAACCTCATAAAATTATACTGTAATTGCATTAAAGTCAGATAGCACAACCAATGTATTATTTTATTGAATTCAATCAAATCTACAATTAAGAGGTTTCCTATATTTCTTCCAGGCACCCTCTTATCAAATTAATTAATGATGTGCATCCTTTCCCTAGAAACTAAGAGTGTGTTATGGTCAGGAGTCAGGCTCGGAGACCAGTAGCTATAGCAGTAGAGAGGATCCCTACCGACCAGCTGGATAAGCACACATGCAGGTCACCCTTGCGAATGACATGGGCTCACCTAAGGTGCAGGGTCTAAGCACTAACCGGTATTCATCAGAGCTCCAGATATTGGAGATGGGTTTTGCTGCATGTTAGTACCACGGCCCCGAGCCCTCAGGATTATCCCACCAAGAGGTGAGAAAGCTGGGACCAGTAGCAGATATAGCAGGCAGGGATCAAGCAGAAGCATGGTCAGTAAACAAGACAAAGGTTCGTAATGAGTGGTAGTAAAGATACAGACAGCAGCAGGTTCAAGAGAAACAAGGCACAAGGGAACAAGAACAAGGTTCTCTAAGGAATCAGGCAGGCTGCTGTCCAGCATCTCACATGGCTCAGCAAGAAGTGTTATTGGCAGACATAGCAGAGGATGCAGGTTCAGATCTGGCTCCTGACAGAGTGTGGTGTTAGAGCACATGTATTAACTGTGATGTGAACATTAGCATCTATTGAGTATCAGATGGCAGTACAGCCAGATCAATTAGAAAAGTACCAGGCCACACAGGTTAATTTAAAATAATGTATTGATGTTTGTTGTGCACCTCTAATAATAATCCCTTAAGAGTCAGACTTGGCCAAGTCAATGTTGCAAGTTAATGCTCCCCTCTCCCTTTGCCTTTAAGGCCTCATACACACGGACGTTTCTTAAAAAATAAACAAAACGGCGGGCCCGACGTCAAGGAAAAAAAAAACAGCGTTTATCGGCGTTAATGAGCGTTGGCTTCAATAGGCGTTTTTTTTTTTTAAAAATCATCCCTCTGCTATTTTTCAACCTAAAAACGTTAGCGTCCAAAAATGCTGGTTAACGCCGGTACGGCGTTAGTTGGCGTTAGTGAGCGTTTTGCGGCGTCAAAAAACGCCAAAACCTTACAGCCTCAGAACGCGCTGGCCGTGGGTTCTAGTTTCAGCTCACTAACACCGACGCCAGCTACAGCTCAAAAATGTTGGCGTTTTTATGGGGCCATTGACTAACATGGAGAGCTGCAAAAAACGCCAGAAAATGCCGGCGTCAAAAAATGTCCATGTGTATGAGGCCTTAGTCTTTATCATATCTTCTCTGAACATTATCCAGCTGTGGGTTTAGCGTCTGTCTCTAGGTTAGAGTCATAAGCATTGTTTCTGCCCATCTTCTGGCCAATATCATGTGACAAGCATATTGTATTAGTAAATGCTAGTATACTAGGCTGCCTATTAGTCCAGCCTGCTTTTTCATTTGGATCATATAAAATTCATGTTAAAGGTGTTAACAGGTCAGCAAAACACATTTCTTACCAGGCCCTGGAGTTTGCTCATTTATCTGTGCAAAATGATCCATCATGAATGTGAAAAAGTTGGAGAGCTGAAACACAACAAAAGATGCATTAACAGTGAGTAAAATAATTTTATGTTAACATTTACATGTTCATAAAGTTTAAAAAATAAGAAGGGATGCATAAGTTCTTGTACTGGCATGCACAAATCCTGCCTACAGCTGTGACCACACCAAGTTGTCAAGTAGGGTTGCCACCTTTTCTTCAAGCCAAACCCGAACACTAAGGCCCTTTTCACACTGGGACCACCCGCTGGTCAGCGGTAAACTGCTGCCAATTTAGCGGCGATCTACCGCTGTAATAGCAGCGATATGGCGCCGCTATTCGGGCGACAGCACGGCACTTTTAACCCCCCCCCCACAAGGTGTTAAACAGGGGTTAAAATTGCCGACGCTCGACGCTCCTGGAGCAGTGTACAGCCGCTTTGTGAGCGCTGCCCATTCAATCCAATAGCAGGGGCGGTGGAGGAGCGGTGTATACACCGCTCCCCACATTCCTGAAAAATCATGCTTGCAGGAGTTTAATTTTACTCCCGCAGGCGCACCGCCCAGAGCCACCCCAGTGTGAAAGGACACACTGGGTTGAATGGGGAGACGCTTTACAGGCGCTATTTTTAGCGCAATAGTGCCTGTAAAGTGCCCCAGTGTGAAAGGGGTCTAAGGGCCCTTTCAGACGGGGTTTCTGATCAGGTCAGCCTGACAGTTTTTCAGGTGGACCTGATCACACGTTCCATTCACCTCTATGGAGCGGCAGATGTCAACGTTGACATGTACACTGACACCCGCTGCTATCCGATCCTATCCGTGAAATACAGGCGGATGGAGGTCCTATTTTCCATATGTGTAGTGGATCGGATCGGATGAAAATGGACAGGTGGTCCGTTTTTATCTGATCTCCCCAAAGAGGAGAGTGTGGCTCTGACAGGTCTCTGCACAGTGAGTGGAGATGGGCCTGTCACCCGCCTGCTCAGTGGGGATCAACGGATCGATCCCTGAACAAAACAGAGTCCACTGGACAGAAAGCCCATGTGAAAGAGCTCACGAGTGCACTGCACTGCTCTTGCTTAACAATTCAACACAATTGGGCTGTGCTGCAACCGTGTGCAATGCACATGGCTACAGCACAGTGGTATGGGATTTTAGGAGTTAAAAACAAGTGGTAAGGAGAAAACAACGCTTCTTCACCACCTGTCAAAAACGTCTAAAAAATGATTCACTGTGGATCACTCTTCAGAGTGCCCTGCTACTTTGTTTACACTTATGGTTGGGGGACAGTAAAAATTAGAGGTTGAGCTGTGTTTTTACTGCTACCCAACTGTTCCTCTTAAGCTGCAAAGGCAGCAGAGGGGGGATGTACACACGCAATAGCCAAAATGCTTTGCATCACAGTGCGGCAATGCCTGCTGAACGTGGCCCATCCAAATGAATGAGGGCTTCCTGCATCTGTGTGCAATGCATTCAGTTGTGGGGTGCCGCTGTGGGGTTTAAACAGGTGGTGAGGAGGATATAACACCTCCTCACTGCCTGTTAAATGCCCTCTGAAGAGTGATCCAAACATGGATTGCTCTTCAGAGGGCACCATATGTGTAAAAGAGCCCTAAGGCTGTACATCCATTGCAGTATATTCTGAGAAATCATCAGGGAACTGGGGACAGGAACAGGACTATTGCTGAGCCTAGGTTCAGACTTGTGCGATCTCAGACATCACATGCGATT
This sequence comes from Glandirana rugosa, assembly GCA_018402905.1. Lineage (NCBI taxonomy): Eukaryota > Metazoa > Chordata > Amphibia > Anura > Ranidae > Glandirana > Glandirana rugosa. The sequence goes on from BLSH010502800.1 coordinate 1,000,942, forward strand.
TGCAGCCGTCGATCGCATGCGATGTCTGAGCAATGTGAGTTCAGCCATATGCTTGTATGGCTGACCTCGCATTGGATTTGCACAGAAAAGGTGCAGGGACTTGTTTTTTTCCCGCACTGGAATCGGATCGCATGGAGTGTTCTCACCCATGCGATCGGATTCCTGTACAAATTCACAATTTGCACTGCGATCTGTGAACTGTGTCATTAACTTTGTAATGACACCTGTAGCGGTTCACAGAGGGCAGTGTGACCTGCCTGCAGGAGAGGTGCCATTCGGGAACTGGCACTGGAATCGCACCGCTTCCCACATCACTACAGTGTGAACCCAGGCTGAGTAAAGCTCTTGTCTGCAGCAATTACAAAAAAACTTCTGCTCAGCTGGGGGCCGGGGGAAGGGAAAGGACTATTTAACCCCCTGGACTCAAGGGCTTACCTCCTGTGGAGATCCAGGCTGGACTGTGGCTTTATCTGCTCAGCTGGGGGCCAGGAAGGTACATGAGTAGTTAATGTTATCACTCAGGCACAAGTCATTATCTTTATTCAGCTGTTCTGACAATCTTATCTGAGTCCCGACTTCCACTTCTATACCGATCAGCTGGGCAATGTAATTACCGGGAACCGCAGTACAAGACAAGGATTACTCCGCCTGATCATCAAATAGTCCCTGCCTGCTGATCGCTATAGAAGTGGAAGTCTGGACTCAGATAAGATTGTCAGAATGGCTGAATAAAGATAAAAACTTGTACCTGAGTGATAACCCTAACTACTCATGTTCCTTCCCAGCCATCTGCTGAGCAGATAGAACTCAGAGCCAGAGTGCAGGCTGGATCATGTGTCCGGGAGAGAGGAGGAAGGAGACCCGGACACATGATTCAAAATCACTCTAAACCCGTACTGTCTGGGTGAATCCCGGACAGGTGGCAACCCTATTGTCAAGTTAGGCTCCATTCACACTTCAATGAAAAAATAAATAGATATGATACCAACCTGAAGTTGGGCCTGTTCTTCAGCATATTCTATGGATTGAAATATACTAAGCGTATAGCGTCGCCTCATTTCTAGTCTGGCCATGTAGAAGCGGTACCATCTTTGGATCAGAATTGCTGCTTTAATTGCTGAAAAAGTCATTAAATCATAGTTTTAAGCCATTTTTTATTTTCACCTTTGATATTTAAAAGATATCGTTTGAAGCATTTTAATCTAGTAAATTAGGATGTGAACAGTTATATGTATTTTATGCTGGTACCTGAATACACAGAATTGTATTGCTATCAAGCAATTATACTTTACATTATTGAATGGTATATTCCTTGTCCCACTAAACATTGGGTCTGTTCGGATAAAACAAAGACTGGATAGATTTTAAAAGTTATTGGGTGACATGGTCATACCTAAGATACCACTATGGAAGAGAGAAATTCATTCTTCACCCATACCTTCAATAGACTAGACTTAAATAAATTGTGTAGTATATTATTCAAAGTGGATGTAAACCCGAAAAAAAAAATGTAATTAATAATTCTACCTGGTAGAGTATAGCATGTTATGTCATCTGTGCCTAGTTTTGCCACAAAGAGTCAATCCAACTGTGAGTAATGAGCTTATCTTTTTTCAGGAAGAGAAAGTCCGACTAACAGGGAAATACACAGTCGGTCCGCCCTTTGCTCTGTGAGTGACAAGTAATTTGCTCATCTCCTTCACACAGCAGAGAAAGTTTTACACTCCCCCCTCCCTCCCTCCTCAATGTCTCAGTATAGAGGTGGGTGGGGAGACCTGTGACATCACAACTCCACCCACCAAACTCCAGCAAACACAGACACCCTCTGAGTTTTACAGAGCTGCTAGTGTGTACAGGAAGGACATTTGCAAGGTAGAGATAGATACAGGAGGCTTGCATGTATATATACATTAATACTGTGTCATTAGTTTATACTGAGTGGGTGGTGGGTTTACATACACTTTAAAGTGGTTGTAAACCTTTACATATACCCATTGAAGGGACTATCCTCAGGTAATACACAGAGATCCTCCTACATACATTGTATTTGTCTTTCTGAAGCCTTCTCTTCTCTGCAGCCATTCAAAGTGCTGAATTTAAAAGCTTGTCTGAGAGTTCAGAAAAAAGGAGGTGGAGAGCTGAAGTTACACTCCACAGAGCTCAGTGAAGAGAGGTCTGAGAGCTGATTGGAGGGAAGAGACACACCCCTCTTCACACAGCCCACAGTGAGTGGTTTCTGCCGGGGAGAGGAGGAAGAACCAGCTATGACTGTGCCATGGGAGTCTATGAGTGGTGTCATGGCGCCTGGAATTACCAACTGTTAACCGGATGGCAACTACACACATGTTTTTTATATAGGTTAGGCAGTATAGGTAGGAGGAGGAGGTGAAAAGGTTGTCAGCCTAACAAATGTTCTAATTCATTCTCTATTGTCTCCAAAACAAAAAGTTGATAGGACATACACTTTGAGGGGTCTATTTATAAAGCATTTGCTGCACGGATGTCAGAATGCAAACTGAACGAAATGTATTTGTATGTTTTCAATTAGGTGAACTCTGGTATCATCAGCTCTATCTAGTGGCCAAACTGCGGTATAGTTTTCTGAAATACTTCAATGAGAAAACATGACACATTTTGACCACTAGATGGCATAGATGAGACAGGAGTTGATCTATTTGAAAGCATAGCTTGAAATGTGGTTCAGTTTGCACAGATTGCCCCCTAAGAGGTAAGTGTAAAATTTAAGATTAGGATACAGGGGCTTAAAGCGGTAGTAAACCCATGCATTTAACAGGTTAAAAACCAGTCAGTAACACTCCCATTGGTTGTGCTCTAAACCAAACTGTCAAACCATCCAATGGCTGCTGTCATAGCTGATCACATGTGCAGCATCATGGCAGCTGTAGATTAAACAGAGGCCAAGATGGCAGCTTCCTTGGCTGAAAATGATAGGAGGGTTTACTGCCGCTTTAAGAATTGGTTTAAATTTTAGGTTAAGTTTTAATTTTAGTCATAAATGAAAGGATTAAGGTTAGTCACATTAAGGAGTTATGTTTCAGGGTATGCGTTGGGAATGTTTGAAGCACGGGCGACCTCCATGAACTCTGGATTAGGAATTAGGGTTATATTTTATAGGTTATTATATATTTTGTATTCTAAAAATTAATAAAATTTAAATAAAAAATAAAAAAGGAGTTAGGTTTTATATTTGGGACTTGGGTCGGGGACCCAAACATGTAAGACCCATCAGTGGAGGGCAATAAAGAAAATACTGATGGGATGAATAAATTTATAATTCTTATATCTGCAATGAGATAGAAAAGTAAACACAAGGGATATAAAGTGAAAAAATAAACAAGTATTTAGCGAGACAAGACTGCACATGTTTTGTATAAGTGATAAAACAACAATGCTGGTTAACAGAGTACAGCTACTATTCAGGTTTTAGTATCTCATGCCAAAATAATTTCTAACAGGACACACTAGTGGAATAGAACACTGGACATTAAGCTTCTAATTTTTTATTTTTAAACCAGAATTTTTTTTTTTTGTTGCAGGTTTTACAAAATACATGTACAAATAATACTTATCCACCCCAACCTCCCCAACAGGAATCCGAAAGTGAGGAAAAAAAACTGGTCCCGTCGAAAGCTCCCGCCATCTCACAGCTCTTAAATAACTAAGGGGCATGACACTCCCCCTTGTGAAGTCATCAGACTGAGGGCATGCTGGGTTAGTGATGCCACAAGGGTGCGGTACCACCCGGTGATGTCACCGGGTGGCCCACTGCTTAGTCATTTAAGAGCTGTCAGACGGCAGAGCTGGCAGATGGCGGGTGCCTTCGTTGGGACCGGAGGTTTATTTCTCTGTCGGGTCGGCGGCGGCAGCGGCAGCGGGGGTCATGCTTGACAATGAATCTAAACCGGGGGCCATTCTTTTTTATTTTTAAATAAAGAAATTGTCAATAACTGCTTACTGTAATTTTTTTGCACTACACTTTTTTTTTTGTGAATGAGGTGAAAACTTTGTACCCTTACTCATTCACATAGGAAAGGGACGAGATCTTGGGACCCTTTGTTAAGCCCCCCACCCGCAGATCCCCACAACCACCAGGCAGGGTTGTGGGGAAGAGGCCCTTGTCCCCATCAACATGGGGACAAGGTGCTTTTGGGGGGATGAGTCCCCCTGCACCAAATCACCCCCTCATGTTGAGGGCAAGTAGCTTGGTAAGGTTCTTTCCTGTCCTGCCGGGCCACAGGCTCGGATAGGGGTCTGGTATAGATTTTTTTGGGGGGGGGCAACAACTCTGTTTTTTTTTCATTTATTTCATTGCTGGTATTCTTTTTCGCATACAAGTCGCATGAAAGTCAGACCAAAGTCGTGTAGGACCTGCTTTAGCCACTGCAAAACATGTTGTGCGACTTGTCATGCGACTACAAGTCACACAAGTGTGAACTGGGTCTTAGTTATACTTTAACTATATCTGAGTACCAAACTGAAAATGCTGTTTAGTTCATTTTTATTATTCAGAGCAAACCCACCCTTTCCATCCATGCCCCCGTGTTTATTTTGTTGAGAAATCACTTTGAAAAACACCCACTAACATTTTTGGCTGCGGCCATCTTGAGTAAGGGTAAATGATTCATATAGCATTTACTTTCTGGAATCCAACTGTCCTTAGCTCAGACATACAGACATAAGGCAACAAACAACTGATACTGGCGAAATAGTTGTTAATAATTCACCCCTTTTCCACCATCTGCATGAAGCTAAAGGTAACAAATCAAGCAGGATCTCTCATAGACGATCACATACAGGCAATACATCCGGAGATAGAGATTGGAGTCTGTAAGTCTATAGATGTCCAGGACTCAGGGCAAGCCTCAGGGGGGGAGGTAGAAGCAGTCTCCAGATGACATGTAAAAGAGAAGAGCATACAGAGGCACCTCTAAGTGCAGACTGATAAAAAGATTTAATGGATGAAAGTAGGCATATAGTATAGTCTATCATCCTTTGAAACAGCCAAAAGAGCACTGTGTCAGTGGTATTACCACTCTGCTGACTCTAAAAACGGCTGTATGGATGCGGGGATCCAGGAAAGAGGGCAGGGATTCTCTAGGAGCAAGGGGTCAGGCATGATGATGTCACTGGACAGCCCTGTGGTGCGTTTCTGAGCATGGGCACTGGCAATGACCAGTCAGTGTGTACTCTTTTGTCAAGATCTTGACAAAGGAGCGCACACTCACCAGCCAGTGCGCATGCTCGGAAATGCGTCACGACCCGTTCTTCTCTTTTACATGCAGACAGAAGGGTGTGCTTAACTGAGAAAGGAGAAACTAAAGGAGGATATGGCAAATCGAGAATTTCGGGTAGTGGGACTTTAGATAT